>OZ010620.1:4630129-4872739 GCA_963932285.1 Caenorhabditis macrosperma
TGAAGATGATAATTGATGGATAGTCAACTTATCTCAATGGCAAATCAACCTCTTTTCACCGCCAGCCTCTCTGGACACACTTCATTGAGATCTTTAATGCATCCTCCGGCTCTCAAGCACTCTCCATCGTACCCGCCGTACGCGTCGATGAGGATCGGAACATTGAATCCAGCAGCCAGTGTGACACTGTACCAATCCACGCCTTCTTCTCCACCGAGACGGAATTCGGCAGTTGTGAAAGGCGGCTCTCCTGGTGCATTGTTGCACTGCTCACTGTTCTGAGAAGCTCTCATTCCCTTCAAGACACACACTCCACACTCACCCCACAACTTCCTGTTCCACATTCCATGTTCTTATTGCAACGAGTTCTTGCCCATATCCTGCCTCCGCTCCAATCATCGTCCACAAAGATGATCTTCGTTTGCTCGTTTTCCAGTTTGAATCCCCGGCCCGCCGGATTTCCGGGACCTCGGACTCCAGGCCAGACGGGAAATGGACACCTGTTGTATACTTTGATTTCTCTTTTAGTTATGGACATGCTGGTGGTAGTCGTAGTTCTCTTCGCACGCAGCACACTTTCCTTCTTGCAGATGACAGCTCTCGAATCCATTGCGTTTCCATTATTCCACCTGTTGCCATCTGGATTGTAATTGGGAATTTTTTTCAAGTAAATCTGGAAAAACAAACAATTGAAGATCCGTGTCCAGTCTTCAAACCTCTGCCACATGCTCGTTCACGAGATCGTTCGGCTCAGAGTATGCCCATTTTGTGTAGTCAACTGGCGAACCGTCGGTCCACGTCCAAACACCCTGTTTGGTATTAGGGTCAAAATGGAAAGAGAGTCCAATCCAGAAGTTCGATTCCTCGAACAACTGCCCCGTCGAGTGAATGTGACTGGCAACGCTATCCCGATAGAGTCTGATGGCGAAGTCGTTCTCCTCTTCCGAGTGGATCGAAATCAAGGAAGCGCCATCGGCCACACACGTCTTGTTGGCTTTCCCGAATATCATTGTCTCCACGGAGCACTGCAATCATTCAGATGAACACGTTCCCCTGTCGATTCCTGTCACCTTGTAACAATATCCCGACGGTTCAAACCAAACATAACCAAGAGAGCATGGGGTTTCTGCTGCAAACGTCATCTAATCGTGAGAGACAGATTGGAAACTAACCCATTGTGGTGATGCGAGGCCTGATTGTTGTTGATCCGGTGGTATTTGTGGTGGGCAGGGAAGTTGTTTCCACTGGATCTCCGCCTATCAATGGATTCGGAATCAAGCCGGAGAAAAGGGAAATGGAGAAAACGATCATCAAGATAATGAGGATCACAACAATCCGAAAGCAATTGGACTCGAGAACTGAAACGATTGGTTGTTGAAAACCAATGAGTCAACTGTTCACTTGGAGATGTGGAGTTTGATTTGGAAGGAAAGGATTGAGAATCGGGATAGATGTCGTATTTGGTCTCACTCGGAATCGGATTGTATTCGTTGTTTTGTGTAGCATCTGTAGAGCAGATGAATATGTCAATTTCAACAATGATAGCTCACTTTCAGAGGGAACATCAGGGGGAGCAGACGGCAGAAGTAGAGGGGTCTTCATTGGAATCTTGTGGTGGGTCATGCTATTGAGAGACCACACAATCAGAACCAAAAAATACGATAAGAAGTGATAAGAGAGAAACAAAGTGCAATGTTGGACACTTACTTGAGGTGCTTATAAATCATCCAAAACTCCGCCTTTTGGATATTTCATCAGTTGTTTACGCTTCGAACACTTATTAGGCTTAGCAAAGAACAGGGAGAATCGAAACAGAGAATCGAGGTGATTCGCGTGTTTGATTGACTTGATTTCTAACTAAAACTGACAGATTCTCTCAATTCCTCAGACAAATGCTCATCGTTGTATTGATTCACGATGCATGACTTCTTTCTCTTGTTAGAAGATGCATTGCCTTTTTGTCAGAATAATTCGACTGACAAAGAATGGTCATTTACCGGTTACCATTCGTGTTGAAGTCGCCATAAGCCATTTTTGAAGAATTATTCGACAAAGTGATAACATGACTACCACAACAACAAAGAGTACAAAGTACATATATCCGTTATTCAAGCTCTAGGAGCTACGGACCTCTGACGACCTTTCGAGGCATCGGAAAGCGTAACGCAGTTGACTTCTGGCTCATTGTGCAGGTTGATAAGAGCCATGGCAGCAGCAGCATCACGGCAAGTGAGTGGGGAGGAGCTCCCCCGCAAGTCCCGACGAACGCCTCGTAGAAGCCGGTCTCGTGGACTTTGCAGATCTCCTGATTTGCCTCCAAAGTCGCGGGAATAGACCGCTAGTAGGCTCAGAGGATGGATTCGAGTTCGAGAGGCTTATCGACGTTCAGTTCGTGGCGAGTTTTGTAATTCTGACTGACATGTTCATGACAAAACTTACTCATGTAAATAGAATTGGTTTATTAGCAACAAAAATACAGGAAAAAAATGAAACAGAAGGAATGCAAGAAAACTGTCATCAGTTCTTCTTTTGCCTTGTAAAGTCGATTCTGACATTGGAGACACAGATCTCGAGAGTATCACTAGAATTAGTCATTTCGAATTCTCCATATCTCGTTTCGGAACGAGTTTCCCATGAGATTCTACTTTTGTGCGATTCGAACATCTCGACGACTCGATTCTCGTCGAAATTTCCAAAGATAACACGACATTCGAATGAAGCGGAAGTTAGGCAGTACTGGAAGAAAAGAGCATTTGTCTTTGTCGTTAGTCTCTTTCCCACCTCAAGAAGCCGTTTGATCTCATCGACGCTGATCTTGTCGAGAGCCATCGTGATACACGAGTAGTCCCGGAGGCAGTGATCTATCGAGTTCGCAGTGCCTTCGATCGTCATTCGGATCTTTTCAGCCGATCTCCATTGCTCGGATCCGAGGATTTGATCGGTGTCGAGCGGTGTGTTCAATGGTTCCAAAGAGAACGATTCGAACAGATCGATGGAATTCAGAGACCGCGGATCGAGAAACGGCAGCACCGACATCACATGTTGCTGTTTCGATAGATAAGACATTTCGAACTTTCTCACTGGCAACGCGATCGGCAGTTTGCTCAACGAGCATCTGAGGTACTCGTAGAATTCGTCAATTCGGGGAGCACGCCCGTCAAAGTCGACATCAGACGAGTCCACCAGCGACAACGACTGGATTTCCAGCCTCGGAATCATCAGAAAAGACTCAAGATCCCTGAGAGCCATATCCATCATATTCGCGCCTGGCACTAGTTTCTCAAACTCGACGCCACTGTCTTTGCTTATACACACCCTGCATCCCGCCTCATGATCTCTATAGACGAACTCGTACGAGACGCCGCAGCGTGTCTCGAAGCTAATGTTAATGCTAGAACCCCCGACCACGTCTACATCGAGATAGTTGCATTTTCGCATCGAGCCGTCGATGACGCTCCGGAATGTTCTGGACACTTTCCGCAGAGCTGCCCTGAAAACGTTTAGTTGATGAGGTAGGAGAAGAGAAAGAGAACGTACCCATCTCGATAGGAACTCAATCCATCCGCTATTTTCTCCTTAATGTGCAACGGCATTTCGTCGAGAATCGGTCGTGGTTTCGTCATGGAAGCAAGCGATAGCGAGGGGTGGGTAGACAGAGGGCACAATGAGACCTGCAAATGTGTATTATGTGTATGATGATAATGCGCCGTCGGACTATCGATCTTCTCCATTGCAGATAGATGTACACCTGCTCTCGCACATTACGCTACATTCGCCAGGAGGGGGGACTCTCACTCATTACGTCCGCACGTTTTCCAAGGTCAGGAGGGGACGGCGAACCAATGCTGATGGTCTCACCATTTCAAAAGTAAACAATTTGAATGTTCCCGTTGATTTTTACGAGAGTTTGTGACAATAGAGAAAGAACTACAACACGAACTGTCAAACTCTAGGAAAATTTCGGGAAAATCTAGTGTTTCGTACGAAAATCGGTCATAGAAAGAATCTGTCTGATTTTTGGGACGGCGAGAGAGTTTTTCGCTCGGAAAACGTCTGGAAAAACAGTGTGATAATGCAATTGCGCTCCAATGAACTTTGTTCGAATAGATGCCCAAAAGGTCAGGGGAGACACACATGGCTGGGAACAGTCGGAAAACAAAAAACGAAAAATCGTAAGGGTAGTTTTACGGGAAAAATATGTTTACTTATGGCGCCAGGTGGGGGGGGGGGGGGGAGACGTTTATCGCGTACCATTTCGTATTCGTGTTGGTCTGCTGCCACGTCATTAACCCACACATTCCTTTTCATCGTCGTCCACCACTATCTTTCTCTCTCTTTCCCCCGCGAGCCCACCCGTCATTCTGTTTTCATTGATTTTCGTTTATTTTGTGTCATTACCGTTCAGTTGCTCTTCCACATACTTTGCATGTTCTTCCTATCCGATTTCTCTGCCCAGAAATCAGTCGGTTTGTTTTCAGAAATGCCCAGAAAAGTGACGGAACTTGGACAATTGGATGCGATTGCTCTCCGGCAAATCGACAGCCATTTGCGTCCCATAGACAGGATAATGCTCTCTTTGTGCTCGAAAGACTTCACACACTTCACAAGATCAATCAACGTCTCCAAATGCAACGTTTCGATTGATGAAGAATCTGCAGAAGTGACACTTTGTGATGAGGCAGGCAAGCGTGTCATCCGATTCATGTTTGATGTAGAGAACCGAATTCAATTTGGAACAGATGGAGCCAAGAAGGAGAACATTTTCCACTTGAAGGCCGAGAACGGACAGTTTGCGTCAGTCCAGTGAGTTACTGACCTGTGTTTGTTCCTCTCTACTCTTGGTTTACAGATTTGGGAGAATTCGGTATGGTGGCCAACAAGTGAGAGCAGCGGAACTCTTTCGAGACATTCCCCGATTCGTCAGCCATTTGCACAGCCTCTTCCAATGGACCAAACCAACGGAGTACAACTTCCATAGAGAGTTAATGACTGAATTGAAGCAGTTGTACACTCACATCGACTTGCCGTTCTCGATAAAAGTCCAAACACCGGTGAGTGTCTTCAGTGGTCTCATCTAGAAATCTTCATTTTTCAGAAATACGGTTGTAAAGAAGAAGATGAGAGAAGGAAATGGAAGAACTTCGAAGATTTCGACGGAGTCCCAAACACTTGTCAAAGTGCCGAGAGAACGAATGTGGACAGCTCTTTGGGTGTTTTTCTATACAACTGGCTTTCCGGAAACGCACATTGTCCGGATTTCAAGAACATACGAATTAAAACTGATGAAGATTGGCTAGAAACGTTCCAGGGAATTCTCGGTTTGGCAATAAAGACGAAGAAGAAATTCAACCGTTTCTGTCTGTGAGTTGCTCTCACCGATGAGTGTGTATCAATCGATGAGTTTCAGATACTCGAAAGAACAACCGGAAGAGAAGAGAATGATGACTGTCACAAAAGTCACGAGAGCAGTGGAAATCAAAGTATCAGCTGGATGTGACAGAATCATTGGAATTTTGAAAATGATGAAGAGGCAGAGAGAGCTGAAGGAGAATTCCAAGTTGTCCAGATCTACCAGGAAGCGGGCAGCTGACGGCACGTTGACGAGAGAAGGCGTCGAGAAGGAGTTGGAGGAGATCAGGAAGTGGCTGAAAGAGGCTGGAGTGTACGTCTGCAAGGAGATACGCACCATCAACGAGGATTGATATCTGGTACCTGATGAACATTTGTTGAAGATTGCTGGACTTTTCGAACAGAAAACCAACGACTCATTTCTTTTTCAAAAATGCGGCAAATGAAATTCGATTGTCAGTTGAACAACCATAACTTCCATTCACCCACCCCCTACCCACAATTTTTCGTTTTCCATATTCCAAAACAAAAGTGTTTCATTCCGCCCAAATCTGCAACCCCCACTCCCCCCAAAACACATGACTCACAATCTGATAAGGAAGAACAGGCAGGTGTCTTTATCATATTAGAACCGTTTTCTTATCACCATTGCAACACTCTTATCAATGTCCGCCGCCATTCTCTCCCCTTCTCCATCGGAAAATGAGAGTGATAACATATTTCCGGAGCACATGAATTCGGAGATAAGGTGCCATTTTGATGTGATCCTTCACGTCGTTTTGGCGTTTTTTGGATTTCTCATATTCACCGGATTGGTTTCTACTATTTTGGTATTTTTCGTGGATAACACCAGTGAGTTTTCGATTGACTTTGAGTTGAAATCGCCTAGAATCTGACTATTTAAGACGCTCTCGAATGCTCACAGTGGAAGAATTCGAACGTTTCGACGAGTGAGGTCACTTTGATTGGCTCGAACTCTTCATGGCTTCAAACGTTGACAAACTGATTGCACTTTGTTATCACAACACCTTTATTCACATATCACATGATAAAGTCAGTTGCATTTGTGTGTCCATTACTATCAAATCACCAATGATCTACTTTGCTGTGGGTTCCCCACGGTGCGTCATAATTGTTTTTTAGAGAGTTCACTCTGAGAACTGATAACAACTGATAACCTCTCTGTCAGGTGTTTTTCATTGGAAAAAGAGACCGATTTCGAAGTGAACCTCTTTTCCAGTTGATTCGAAATGACATTCGATTGTTCCTCTTCAGAATCATCACGATAGTCTCAGACTGTGATAAGAACAAGACGTTATCAGTGGAACCAAGACGAGATGTCTCCTGTCGAACATCAAAGCATTACGCCAAGATTCGAATGTATGAGCTGTCTTTGTGGAGCAATATTGTGGAGAAGTGCGATGATTTCGATTTGAATGCGAGTGGCTATCAGTTATCAGTTAGACAAGTTGGAATGCCAGGAAACCGTCGCAGTGATCTACGTTCTGGGAGAAGAAGGTCGCGGATGATTATCAGGAATCACTGAGAGCCCCGATTTTCGTGACTCTGATGACAATGTTGAAGGAGGAGAATGCGGGAGATGAGATTGATGTTCCCAGTGATAGAACAGCGGATTGATGAAGATAAACGGTTTCACGAACAGGATGTTTGGTCCGAATTGCTTTTGCTACAATTGATGAGCGTGTAGATATTAGGCGGACACGGAACACTTTGAATCCGCAATCCGGAAAACCATACAGTTTGTGGAATTCAAGCCAATTTCAAGCCACGGTTCGAAATGACTCAAATAATAGGAATCGAAAAGAAATGTGTAGGACTTTCTGAAAAGAAAGAGGACACTGCGGAAACAAACCGGAAATCGCGACAAGATTCTATGATTCTACCCAACTATGACGAGAACAGATTCATCGGCCGACAATCCGATCATCCTCGAACTCTTCCTAATCACTTATCACCGATACTCGTCACGCTAATCACTAATAACCAGTTTCGTGATTCATCTTGCTCATGATTAATTAGATCGGTGACAACCACTTTTAAACCCGCCCATTCCCCACATTCAGTCATTCATCCTCTTCCCCAATTCCAAAATGGTTGGTGATTCCCCAGACCCAATGGAAACTCGAATTACTCTTCTTATCAACGAAGAGTTGTCCCGGGTCGACAAAGAGAAGAAGCAGAAGAAGAAACCCAGGACGGCGGTTTCCCGAGCGGCGTGTTGTTGTGCTTCCACCACCAGATACACCTATCTGTGCTGTAAATACTGTGAGTTTCTGGAACTTTTTCGCTGTTTTCCATTCGATTCTTTCAGTGATTGTCTGGAGATGGTTATGGATCTTCTTGATATTCCTCATCGCGATGGTCGTGTTTTGTGTAAAGAACAACAATCGGCTGAGGAGCTGGATTTATTATTGGAAGCATTTGGGTCGAGATGTCGAGCAGGAGGAGGGCTTTTTCCTATTCGATTTGTTCACTGATTAATGAAATTGATTGTGAATAGAACGTTGTTGTACGTACGATGTATGAAATACGGTTCCTTGGACTTGTCAGAAACCTGACACAATTGTTACAGATTCTAGCAGATTCACCCTTGAAATTTAGGCCTAAATCCAATTGTTTCGGGCTCGGGACAGGATCTAAACGTTGCCAATGGTTCAAAATTGATCCAAACAGGTCGGAACCGGAGAAAGTACACTGCTAAACCGCTGGCGTGTACGCCGAGTACACGCTGGTGGTACGCAGCGGCTGAAAATTTCCCGCTGCGTGTCCGCTGTGTACACGCAGATCCGATTTTAGCCGCTGAGCACACGCCAACGGTTTAGCAGTGTGGATTACTTGACCTCTGTACGAAGTTACAGCTCATTTTGAGCAACAAAACTAGGAAATGAGCCCTTGGGAAAATAGAACAAGGTCCGGAATCCGGAACTCTGGAAATGGAGGGTTTGTCGAACTCTTGGTAGTGCCACTTCACGTCCCTTCACTTCTCCGAATGGAATTTCTTCTCGGGATCTTCCTGATCAGTTATCATCGATACTTGTCGCGCTAATCACATAAGTGACTCATCATTGGAAAAGTGACCAAACAATTATGAATCATCACTGTTCTAACCGTAAAGAAGGATTTCCGTGTTTCCTCGAACAGAGTGGCACCCGAGACGCTGCAGGAGAATCATTATATCTCGAGATTGATAAGAGATATCAAAAAGTTGGCAACAGATCATTTGTAGATCATAATTAGGACTACAAGTTTCCAGTTGATAACTTTTTGATATCTCTTATCAATCTCGAGATATAATGATTCTCCGGCAGTGTTTCGGGTGCCACTCTATTCGAGGAAATACGGAAGTTCTTATTCACTCTATCTGAAAACGCTTCGGTTGAGACGGTCTTGTTTGAGCTTCAAAGTCTCACTAGCTCAAATGACAACAAAAAGCAAGTAGGAAAAACATTTATTGGTTCGCTGTTCTTCTCCAAATCGACGTTTCTATTCTCGGCCTCTCACAAATGAACGCGTGCTTCTCGTCGGTCTCTCTTCCAGCTTCATCCCTCGATTTTGACTGAAACGAGAACCCTTCACACTCCCGTATCAGTCAATCTCTCCACATACCAATGAAAAACTGTCTCCTGCTTCGGAAATTCTCGTCAAAACCATTCTCTCCTTGACCTTCACACCCAACAAGTCACCTGTAACCCGGTAGTGTCGTATCCATGAAGAACGAGTCATTGGGTTCGCTGTGCTGAGGAGGGTTGTGAGGAATTGGCTCAGATCATAAACGAGTGTAATCGACGAAGAAATCGTCACGAGTTGGGCATCGTCGCCGACGCATGCGTCGAGGGATTCTTCGAATGTGAGCTCTTCAATGAACGCTCTGTAGCAGTGGCCGGTAGGAGAGAAATGAGTGTATCCTCGTGGACAGGGCCTCCAGATAGGGCCAAATGAGTGGAAGTGTCTGGGATACAATGAATGGTTATTCGGGGGTGATAGACATTGTGATACCCTCTTATTCTTGCTGCAAGTACGAGCACCGCACCGGTAAGGAGTAACATTACAATGAAATAGGCGATCAATAGGATGTCTTGAAAAGGAATTTCAAATGAAAACCAATCAACTTCCAACTCACTTTTCATCCGATCGCTAATTCCCGATTGTTCCGGCGGCTCTTTGGACTCGTCTCGACCACTTTCCACATCATCAACAACTGGTTCCTTTTGCGGGAAACACGTGTGAATAATCATTGCCTGTTAGTGAGCAAGAGAAGCCTGAGTCGGTTTTATAGAGCAAAAGGGACGGAAATGGACATGCACATAGTGGTGGTGTTTACCTTGCTGATGCTCGGTGTTTTTGCTTTCTTCATAACAGGAAGAGAATGATTATCACTGATAAGCCCTGTACAAAAGTGTTGGACCATTAACAAATTCAAATTCCCATCTAGCTACAGTACTCTTCATCATGTAACATTTGCCTTGACCGCTGTCAATTGTCACACGGACCCTTGTGTTCGGAGAGTACAAACAGCGTTTTGTTCCATATTCCGACAGTCTCTCAAAGAACGAATCTCCCCTGTTCCGTTGCTGTTTCTACTGACTATGAGCAATACGGCGATGTTCGCCCGAATGAATCACTTCTCCTCCCCAAACCGGTTCTTGCCTTCTATCCCATTTAACATCTCGTCTGCTTCGCCCCCGCATCACTTCAAATGTCATCTCGAGACGATCTCAGCTACATTTTCAACGACGCTCTCTTCGATGAGCTCTACGATTCGGCTCCGAGCACTCGAGCCGGATCACTGTTTCCGTTGTGCAACTACAGCCATCCACATGTCAGAAGGACGACACTTTCGGATCTGTTGACCAGTAGGAAACTGTGGATTGTCTACGCGATTGTGTTGTTGGTGTTCTCAATGCCCACTCTTCTATGCATCTATTATTCACTGTCCTACCCACAACCCCACTGCGACAAGGACTATCTGATGTTCCCAAACAACAGTCATTGCTATAAGGTGAGTCAGGTTCATTTGATTTGACAAATAACGTTTTGTTAAGATCCACACAGAAACGGTGAACTATGATAGGGCCAATCAGATCTGTCAAAACGAAAGTGCTCATTTGACTTCTATCCATTCAGAAGAGGAGAATGACTTCATTGTTGGTGAGTGCAGTTCAGTTCTCCTTCCCCCATCACTCATGTGTTTCAGGTTACTCAAGATCCACCCTCGAACTGAGTCGGCGATGGAACAATGATCAGGTGAAGGTGTGGATTGGCCTTATTCATTCTGGAGGTTCGTGGCAATGGACAGATGGAACTCGAGTGGATTTCGAGAAGTGGATGGCTAGAGAGCCTGCTTATCTGGCAACTGATAAGTGGACTACTGTAAGTGATTGGGGAAACGGAAAAGAGAATGTGGGTGGTTTTCAGTTGTCACTTAACATTTGGAACGAGAGGGCAATGCAGTGGAACAATCACGGAAACTATCACGAGAACATGTTTGTGTGCAAGAAGACACCCGAATGGTCTTGAATCGGAACACCATAGTCTATGGTCCATAGACCGTCTATTTAATAAAAAGAACCCTTGCCTTATGAAACATTCGAAACAACAACAGTCAGCAAATTATCGTTGGGAAGAAACAGTGAACCAATCACATTTGAAGTTCGCAAATGGGCAAGACCAAATGGTAGATAATGATAGAGTTATTTTTCTCTCTCTTTCATGTTTTTCCTGTACTTGTGCCAACACCGCCACGTTAAAATATATACACACTGGCAAGTAAATTCTCAAGAGAGCACCCTCCAAATAACTAGCTGTTCGTGATTAGAAATCAGTTGATAAGCGGAAAGGAATCGGAGAAATTGGAAAATCAAACTTTCAAGCAGAACCCATTGCTTGATAGAGCTGAGAAGAGTGTAGTTTTTGCTTTTTTCCCTCTGACAGTTCCGCCTGAAATGGAAAGATAAGGTAAGAAGAATCAATCGTTCAAAATGAGTCACACAAACAGAAAACTGTCAGTTGTTTGGTTGGTCATCTGAAAATGAAATCATTCCTGCCTGAATTTATGTTGAAATCTATCTGAACCATCCTCAGAAGTGATAACAAAGACCAAGAGAACACGCTTTCGGACGTAATGAGTTGTAGTGATAATGGAGTATTAGAAGCAGTATTTCAAACTGATAAAACGTGCTTCGTGTTGATTCATTTGAAAATGAAACAAACATATGAAGTGTACTCGGTTGCTGTACTAACCATCGTTTCGTTGATTCTGAACACAGTTGCAGTATTCACTTCCAATTGGTGTGGTTTCTATGACACCCACTATGGCATTGTTCCGTTTCAAAGTGTAAGTGGGTAGCTCCGTGAGCTTATGAAGGATGAGAAGTTCAGGGAGAGGAGACATGGTTCAGAGTGGCCAGTTGGCTCATGTTCACCGCATTCGCCGTTTTCGTTCCACAACTTCTCGCTTCCTTGTTAACATGGTAGCTGATCTCTTGTCCATTAACCTTCAAATCTCCCCCATCTTCCAGCTACAGAACATATTTCGACGGGTTTTCTTGGAAACTCCGTCCAATATTCTACTCGATGTGTGCTTCATCCACTATGAGCTACTCTTTCCAAACCGCCGCCTTTGTCTTGATGGCTATTCATGAGTGTGTGCGTTTGGGAAAGAGGAAATCATTATGGAATGAGGATGACTAATTTCAGAATGGTTATTCCGCTTGCCTCGCATTGGCATCTGCTGCCGTCAATCTCTTCGTCTTCTTCGTTTCTTTTCATGTCGCGTATCATCATTGCAATTGAATATAAACAGTTGTGAACCAGCCTGTTCGCACCGGCTAACGCCGGCACTCTGGCCGGGTTTGCCTCTGGGAATGTGACAGATCCTACATCATTTTGCATTTGGGAAACATGCGGAAGAACGGAATGGAACCCACTCCTCTAGGAGAATATATATAAGAAAGCGACGTTCTCCCAAAGATAAAGTAGGTGTTTATCACATACAGTATGAATATGTTCCAATTGAAACAGTACAATCTTGGCTTGAGTTGTCTGGTTGTTCAGAATGAAAAACCTTCTCTATAAGAAAGATCCGCTGCTGTTTCGGGTCTCGTCCCGACTCTCGTGTATTTCTCGTGAAGGCACAATTTATGATTGTCTGAAACTCACAAAGTATATGTATCTTTATTTATTTAATTATTTGATACGACTCATAGCCGTGAAAGTAAATGGTTATGGCAAGGATAACCACCAATTTTTGTTGATTTAAATACCACACGAAAGTTTTCCTTCCATTTCCTTCCATTTTTATCACCACTAACTCTTATCTTTCAAACTACACGGCGAACCAGCGGCGGCGTCTATCAGTAAATGTTTGAAATATTTCTCCGAGTTCTGCCACCAATCAGCAATCCTGCGGAGTCCACCTAAAAACGCCTTTTGAAAGCCTAGTCCACGCTTCGGCACCCAATTTTTCGGGTCAATGGTCTAAAATTTTGGATATGAATTTATTTTTTCAAACTTTCGAAAATTAATTTAAAAGTTTTTCTAGGAAACAAATTGGCAACTTTTCAAAAGTTTTTCAAGAAAAATGTGAAAAACCCTCGAGGACTAGGAAACGGTGTCAGGGGGCGGAGTTTCAAAACGCAAATCTGGCCTGGATTTTCCCCCGACACGTAGCTTTTCCCGTTCTCTCGTTCAAACGGCAAAACTTTGGCGCCAGCGAGACGCAGAGAAATGGAGTCCAACGGAGCGTGCTTTGCATCAAACATTAAGCCAAAATCTAAATTGTCTAATCTTGAAATCTATGAATCCAACATTTCACATTTTCCTCTTTTTTTTTGTTTGAAATTTTGAAGCTGTTTTCAAAAAAATCGAGTCAATACGACACTCCGTTCTTCCATCAAACAGTAGTTCGCCAAGAGTTAGATTGTGAACGATTGTTTCCTTTTTTCCTGCCGTGAGAACTCGGTCGAATGAAGAGAGACTGGGTCTCGAAACGGAGAGACGAGTTGAATTGATGTTGGTCAAAAAGACTGCGTTTGATGGCTCTGATTCATTGAATAATACAATCAAACACAATAATTGGTATGTTATAAAACGAGGTACGACAGAAATCAGAAGAGCACCAAAGTGTGCAAGAGCACCAAAGTGTGCTCCGAAAACCTTCTAAACCCTTTCTGAATCAATAAGCTCGTGGACTAAAGAGGAATGTCAGTCGAGCATGACTTCAATTTTCGTGGTTTAGTCTAGATCACAACTTACTACATATTCCCTGCAACACTGTCCTTATCAGTCGCAATAAAATAACATACAACAACTGATAAATAGGGAAGTGCCGGCTGAACTTTTGGACTCGACTGAGTTTTTGAACTTCTTTCGAACACTCCGATCCGTAGCATTGAAATCCTGCAGAAGGTTCAATATCTGCATCGAAAACTTTGACTTACGAGCACTGCTTAACCGCTGGCGTGTACTCAGCGGCTAAAATCGGATCTGCGTGTACGCAGCGGGTCCGCTAGCGGTTGGCGGATCTGCGTGTACGCAGCGGGTTGCCTGCGGACACCCAGCTGGTAACTTTCGGCCGCTGCGGGTACGCAGCGTGTCTGTTGCGTACCACCAGCGTATACTCGGCGTACACGCCAGCGGCTTAGCAGTGAGGAACTCCATTACCTCGGAGGTTGAGATTTTTCTTTTTGACAGACAGTGCTTTCGGCTACTGGGAGTCGACCTTCGCAAATTCCTGTTATTCCAGATAGTTCGTCTCAAAGTTCACATTCTGAAACCTCAATTTTCATGCGCGGTGAACGCGGAAATCCTAATCGATCGAACGCACTGCAGACATCCGAGTGGGTAGCCGAGTGGGTGATAGGGTTGGATGGTAACTCATCAGGGCGTCCTATTTCTAAACAACTGTCTGAAATTTGTGTTTACTCAACACATGCTATAACTTTTTATCGTATAAAAGCTTGCGCTGATTGCTCTCCCCGCACTTCATTTTGCACCTCACCGATGGGTTTCTGTGGTCAATTGGGATGTTTCTTGTTCGTTCTCTCATTGGTGACTGCCAGTGTTCAGTTGGGTATGTCCACGTGATTTCCAACTTCATCTCCAACTTTTTTCAGATTGTTCCATTGCCAATAGGACTATCAATGGCTCTGACGGTGACTTTGTTCTGGATCTCTACTCAAATGAAACTGATCCGAAGCCGTGTCAATACCACGTCAGTCATCTGAATCATAATCTTCAACCACATAGATTCAGATCACCATGACCATGTTCCGCAGAGCCACCGTATCCGTCTCCGATGCCACCCTGACCGGCTCGAACTCTATCACAATCTCCCAATACCCGGACTGGGCGAAGGCGACAGAACTCAAGATTGGATCGGAATCGAATGGGAAAAAGTACACAGAGATACGAATGAAGCCGTTGGACTTCTTCATCACATTCGACTTGTCAAACAACACGAACAACGATCAGTTCGAGATAATGGTCGCTTTCGAGACAAGTGGGATCTATCGGGTTACACAGGTGCTCTATTTCACATTGCAGCCGATCCCAGCCAGAGCATTACCGCTTCCCCGTCAAACTTCGGAGCCATCATTGACTCGCAAGACATTCCCGCAAACACAATCGTTAATCATGCCGGTGGAGCATTGAAACTGGCGGTTTTCAATGATTCCATTGACCACGAGGCCCTTCAGAATGTGTTCGTCTACTCGGAGAACGTCTACAAGGGATCGTGAGTTGTATTCTGAAACTGAAAAGTTGGAACTTCTCTCGCAGACTCGATGACGTATTGGCAACCAACAAATCGAAAGATTTGGATGGTTCTCAACTGAAACTCTTCAACACCAACAGCTTCAGTGTCACTGGATACTCTGTTGTGATTTCATCGGAACCGTTGCGTACGCAGTGAAGCAATCAAAAAAATGGCCAAACTTTGATTTTCAGCCGGATTCGACACGGTTCCATTGAAACTTCTGAAAGCGGGAAACACGCGGGAAACTCTCTCGGCCACAGAAACCACGGTCTACCACGAAGTGACTGATCCCACCATCGACGCTGCCGTTCCTACTACTTTTAAGGACATTTCATTCGTGAGTGGTTCCAGAGTTGGCTTGGAGAACAATTGATTTGCAGACGGGCCGCGGGAGCATGGATGTGTATGCAGCATGCGCCACGTTCGCTCATGAATCCTTCATGGTCGCTTCTATCAAGTGAGTCACCACTCAGATCCACTGAAATCCAAGTTTTTCAGTGCCACCAATTTCAAGAACTTCGAGAACCTTTCCATACATGGAAGATGCCGTACTTATTACTTTAGTACCGGTAGTACCGGCACTATAAGTTGGCAGAAAGTCGTTGCCTGTTAGTCTAATTTCTCCCAGCTATCAAACCAACAATTCAACTTTTCCAGCCGAGGGTGCTATGCCGAACCAAATAGGCGGTCAAGGCGTCGTAATGTCTCATCGATTCCCGTACCCAGAGATAACAGACTACACAGTCACACAAAAAGTCAGAGGACCGGGTGAGTCATTCGAAATGGGCAGTTACAGAAGAGAGAGAGAGAGATGTTCAGAAGACGGCTACAACATTTCTGTGCGATACGACGTTTTGAGCAGTGACAAAGGCATTCAGGTTCAAATCGAAAACACCCAGTTCTCAGTGGAAGTGTCAGTGTGCACGCATCCACTCTTCCGCCTATAACTTCCCATTTCAGTCCTTTGTTCTCTGTCTCCAACCAATCTTTTACCGTCTTCGGAAGTTCCCCACAGACTGTTCGGTTCAATGTCCCCAAGGGATCATCTGGGATTCTGATGCAGTACACCGTCGTGGCATCTGGAGCGCATTGTGTGATCCTTTTCGGAGTTCTGATAATCGCTACTATTTTCCATTTCATGTGAAACTGTTGAATGTTTTCATTCTCTCAACTCAATAAAGGTTTAACAAATAAGTGTATGCTTGGATTCATTGTAAAGTGAAATAAAATGTAATCAGTAATGTATCACTTGAAATTAAGAACGATAGCAAGCAGAAGAGCACCGAAATAGAGGACACAATGTGCTCCAGATGTCTCGACGGTGTACTGCATCAGAATCCCATACGATCCTTTGGGGACATTGAACCGAACCGTCTGTGGGGACCTTCCGAAGACGGTAAAGGATTGGTTGGAGACAGAGAACAAAGGACTGAAATGGGAAGTTATAGGCGGAAGAGTGGATGCGTTCACACTGACACTTCCACTGAGAACTGGGTGTTTTCGATCTGAACCTGAATGCCTTTGTCACTGCTCAAAACGTCGTATCTCACAGAAATGTTGTAGCCGTCTTCTGAACATCTCTCTCTCTCTTCTGTAACTGCCCATTTCGAATGACTCACCCGGCCCTCTGACTTTTTGTGTGACTGTGTAGTCTGTCACCTCCGGATATGGAAACCGATGAGACATTACGACACCTTGACCGCCTAGTTGGTTCGGCATAGCGCCCTCGGCTGGAAAAGTTGAATTGTTGGTCCGATAGCTAGGGGGAAATTAGACTAACACTCAACGACTTTCTGCCAACTTATAGTGCCGCTTCTCAGGAAATAAGTACGACATCTTCCGCTAACGGAAAGAAACTCGAAGTTCTTGAAATTGGTGGCACTGGAAGACGTGGACTTCCGAGGGTCTGAATTAGGACTTACTTGATAGAAGCGACGCGGAAAGAGACATCAAACTTCGCGGTGCACCCCGAGAAGACATCCATGCTTCCGTTGCCCGTCTGAAAAAATCAATAGTTCTCTGAACCAACCTTGGATCTGCTCACAAAGTTGATGCGTTCAAAATTGGTAGTAATTGCTGGATCCATGTTGGGATCAGTCAGTTCGTGGTAGATCAAAATGCCATTGGCTCCCGGCGCTGAGAGAGTTTCCGCAGTGCTTCCCTTCTTCAGAGGCTTCAGTGGAAACCAATCATTTCCGTCTGAAAGTGAATCTTTCGACATTTTCACGTACTATCACATACTCCACATTTCCAAACTGACAACAACAGAGTATCCAGTGACACTGAAGCTGTTGGTGTTGAAGAGTTTCAGTTGAGAACCATCCAAATCTTTCGATTTGTTGGTTGTCAATACGTCATCGAGTCTGCGAGAGAAGTTCCAACTTTTCAGTTTCTGAATACAACTCACGACCCCTTGTAGACGTTCTCCGAGTAGACGAACACATTCTGAAGGGCCTCGTGGTCAATGGAATCATTGAAAACCGCCAGTTTCAATGCTCCACCGGCATGATTAACAATTGTGTTTGCGGGAATGTCTTGCGAGTCAATGATGGCTCCGAAGTTTGACGAGGAAACGGTAATGCTCTGACTGGGATCGGCTGCAATGTGAAATAGAGCACCTGTGTAACCCGATAGATCCCACTTGTCTCGAAAGCGACCATTATCTCGAACTGATCGTTGTTCGTGTTGTTTGACAAGTCGAATGTGATGAAGAAGTCCAACGGCTTCATTCGTATCTCTGTGTACTTCTTCCCATTCGATTCCGATCCAATCTTGAGTTCTGTCGCATTCGCCCAGTCCGGGTATTGGAAGATTGTGATAGAGTTTGATCCGGTAAGGGTGGCATCGGAGACGGTTACGGTGGCTCTGCGGAACATGGTCATGGTGATCTGAATATACCGTAAAGTCTCTATTAGAAGTGCGCCTCCATTAGAAGGGCTCCTTAATTAAGTGAACGTGTTCGCCTGTGACGAGACGGCTGCTCTCCTTGACTTTTCTAGCAGCCGAACTGTTGATGAGAAGATATCTCGACAGGTTGGCAGTTATCGACCGTTTGAGGCGGTGATTAGACCATTCAACGCGGAGTTTCACGGCGAGCACGGTTATGATGATAGATACTGCCGCAGATGAAATGTTGGGGATTCTTCGTCCTATTTCCTCAGAAATGGAAACACCGGCTTCACGTTTTGGTGGGTGCTTAGAAATGAGCATGCGGAGGGTCCTCTGACTTTCACGTCACTCATCATGCTAAATTTTGCCAAGGTCACCTCAATTCCAACTCTCACAGGAGCACGCTCGGGGCTCTTATAGGATAATTCAACTCACAACTGATCTGTTTCGTATCATTCTGAGACCAAACGACGCAGAATTTAACGGAAATTACGATTATTATACCCCCGAATGTCGCGAAACGAGTCGAGCGAAGCGACCCCGCGGAGGATTCGGGCCGAGGGCCAAGAATCACCTAGTCCGAGAGAGGCTGTTGAAAAATAGAAGGGCAGCCTCTATTAGAAGGGCGCCTCTAATAGAAGGGCGTCCGGGAGAAGCTGTTGAAAAATAGAAGGGCGTGCCCTTCTAATAGAGACTTTACGGTATGTGGTTGAAGATAATGGTTCAGATGACTGACGTGGTATTGACACAGTTTCGGATCAGTTTCATTCGAATAGAGATCCAGAACAAAGTCACCGTCAGAGCCATTGATAGTCCTATTGGCGATGGAACAATCTGAAAAAAGTTGGAGATTAAGCTGGAAATCACGTGGACATACCCAACTGAACACTGGCAGTCACCAATGAGAGTAAGAACAAGAAACATCCGAATTGACCACAGAAACCCATCGATGAGGTGCAAAATGAAGTGCGGGGAACAGGAGGAGTGAGGCCTTTTAACGAATGAGCTCACTGATAAGAAATGATATCAGACGGTGAGTAAACACGGAATCGTTTGTCAATCAGTTGTTTCGAAATGGGAGCGGAGATGCTCTGATGAATTGATGACTTCTTCTGACGATTTATTCAGGAACTCACGTTTTTAAAGACGGATGACACAGTTGTGTCTCTGAACAAAACGGTGTCCTTTCGAAGTTGTGGCCATGGAAGAGGTGGACTAGAAAACCTCTTTCTCGAAAACTCAAAGTGTAGAAACTGTTAAAAACTAGACCCACCTGACTAAATGTTTTGATCTTTCGAGCTCTTATCTGGCCTTTCAGATGACGTTCGACCATTCGAGATTGGTCACTATCCCACAAAATACGTCTCCCGAGCGTACTTGCTGAGTCATCACCAATCATTCTTATCAGTGTACCGAGTTCGAAAAATCACTCGCCTCCTCTCAATTTGCTCTTTATCAGTTGTTGTAAACTTCGAATCACTCTATGTACATATACCTCCGTTTCGCACTCGTTTGTTCAATTCGTTATCAATGATTTCAGGGAATTATGTGTCCTCTGCTCGTATACTTAACAATGGAAGGTAGGTGAGTGGAATACTCATCGAGAACTCCTCAGATTGGCTCAAGTTCTATGACTCTCCGTCAAAAACCAACGTCCGGAAACCACATTCACAATTGAGCATCATCTTCGCGATACCGCTGCTTTTGCCGGATTCAATCGGGATTCAGACAAGAGCACGGGATAGCAGAAATCCGGTCCGATTGCGAAAAGATCTGATGATAGAATTGGAGAAGTTGAAAAAAAGTAATTGAGTGGTTTTCTACACCATATATTGTCCCGTGGGTAACTTTTCATGCTGAATCCGATTTACAACTTGTCACGTCACCAGAATTATCAGTTGACCTGAAAAGTTAAGAAATGAGAGTGCTAATAGTGGTTGTTAATTCTCGATTTGTGCCGAATCTCAAGAATCATTGGGAATCCGAAAACCGTCTCCTCCCTCCCTCCCCCTATCAATTTTTCCCACACCTTGTCATTTATCATCTCCATATCCTTATCACTTGAAGGAATTACGTATCATTTGATACGTGTCGCACGCTTCACTGAGTTTCCGATATGATCTCTCGGCGTGTGGTTGACGATATTTTTCCTTTTTTCCCTAATGATCCATCCCACTTGTTGAGTGGTTTTCGGTTTCTTCAGAATGTCTTATGGTGAGAAACCAACCTAGTTTTCATTCTGTCATTTTGCCTATGGTTTTCAGAAATGCATGACGAGTATCCCACTCATCTGGGCCTGTTGTTCGACGAGGAGGAGTACGGAGTCAGGGAGAAGCAGAAGAGGAGGACAGTGACAAAGTGCCTGAAGAAGAGCCTCGTCTGCTGCTGCACAACATTCAAGTACACATTCCTCTGCTGTCGGTGTAGTGAGTTCAATTGTTCGATTCTCTTGTCCTTTCGTTGCGAGACCATTGAAGGTTCAAAGGGAACAATTCCGTGAATCTCGAAGGGCCTAACACTAAACTTCCTCTTTCATGTTTTAACGGGGGTTTTCCGAAATTGGCCGAATGGTTTCATGAGATTCGGAAGTGTATCCGAATATGTATCCTTTCCGTAACATTTACCGTTTCGCTCATTGGAAATCAGTAATCCTGTTCGAAATGTTCTAATCGGTCGCTAACATGCACCTCAATTGACATGGGTCTCGCAACGAACGATCTAGACACAGAGCAATGTTAAAAACGCAGACAGTGAGAGTGTTTCAGTAATCGTTTGGCGATGTCTGTGGCTGTTCCTGATCCTCGTCGTCTGCACAATCATCCTCACCCTCTTCCACTACGACGACGTTCGTCGATTCGTCCGATTCATCTACATAGTTCTGAAGACGTCGGTTCAACTGTACAGAGCTCTTGAGGAGCAAGAAGAGATGGAGATGCAGTGAGAATTCAACAGTTTGTTCTTTTTTCAAGCATAATAAACACATTCATTCCCATTCCCCATTACTCCTTCTTCTTATTCTCCGGTTTTCCGGCGCCAATGACGAAAATGCCGTCTCCGCCTCCGCCTCCTCCGGAATATCCACCACCACCACCTCCCGAGTATCCACCGCCATTCCCAATCTTCGGAGGCCTTCCACAAACGAATCCTTGCTGTTTGAACGGCGAACTTCCGATGTCCGGGTGCAGACAGCTGAAAGAAGAGACGGGACGGGTTACTGTATATCATTCTGGACTGACAGGATTGGGATACGGTACTCATGGGCGACACGAAGATACAGTAACCATTACAGGGCGTTTCATCTGCCCTAACAGCCCAGGTTGCTGTATTGAAGCTACAGTAACTTCCTGGCCAGACAGGATTGGGATACTGTACTCATCGGCGGATTCACAGTAACCGTGTTTTCACTCGTCCAGTTCCTCCAGGATACTGTACTTGCATACTTCATTTCATGAAACTACAGTACTCTCTACAGGGTGTCTTTCGTGTCCTAGGACTTGGGTCACGCTACCGTAATCCCCCTCCCCCCTCACCCACTCACAATCTGTTATCGAACGTCCCTGTGTTGTTCCTGTTCACCGATCCTTGATCATCGAGGCTCACTTGCAACAGGACACACGATTCGACGTGTTTCTCGAGAACGGCGTTGTGCGGCGATCCCTCCATCCACCGGCTCCACATCGCCGTGCCCCGTGTATGCCTGTCCGTCCACTGGAACTGATTGGGTCTCGAGCACTCTGGCTTCTTCAGGAACTTCTTCGGATCGCCGTGACAGTCGACTCGGCGGTAGGCGCCCACCCAGACACCCCCGTTCTTGATGCCATTGTCGTCGTAATAGTCGCCGACTTGTCCTGTAAGAATTTGCTGCTTTGAAGATGTGACTAGTTGCATACTTAACACCCATGTGAGCTCTTTGTGATTCTCGATTCCAGAAAGAGATCCTCCTCCTTGACATCTACAGATTTTCTCCGCTTCGAAGAATGTGTAATTGCCGGTGAAGTACTGAAACAAAAAAGTTTCGACCACGGCAGGATTCGAACCTGCAATCTTCTGCTCCGTAGGCAGACGCGTTATCCATTGCGCCACGCGGCCGTGCTTTCTCGCCCTTCACATAACATACATGAAGCCGACGAACGCACAGTACCAGCCGCCTCCCACTACTAACCTTCATGCACCAAAACCGATTGTTTTGGCGGGTCTGAAGCGTGTATCCTGGTGGACACTTCGGTGTGCCCTCTTCTTCGCAATCGTCATTGGTGAACGGATTTCCAAAGGATAGAACAGCCGAAAAGAGGGCAGAGGCTAGAAGGAAGTGCGTCAGACGCATCTCGATTCGCGTTGTGACGAATGGAGGAGTGAAACACCTTCTCCGAAAAGCGCCGGATGTTTTTATGTGTTTCATGTGCATTGGAAGGGTTTATTGCAAAGGTTTATGGCCGGTTAGGGTGCTGGAGAGAAACGGAACGGAACACTGCTTGGGGGGTTTCAGTGAAAGAAAGAGAGTCGGAACAGGGGAGTGCTGTGAGAAGACGGTTTCTTTATGAATTGGAAATCATTAAGAGATACGTTTCGTGGAGCCGTTTCTCAATGCGGCTGAATCCAGAACCCAACAGAGTGCTTGATGTGCTGCCAACGACTTTCTCACACCTTTTAGCATCAAATGGGTTTTTGTTCTGCAACAGAAACCTTACGAATTAAGGACAAACCTATACGTAGGCACCGCAACGAAAGGGGGCGTGGTCGGTCGAGTTCTTCTGACCATTTCGTTTTTGGGCCTTTGTGGACCTGTAGTGCGGCCAATATTTGGTCGACCACTGTAGAAACGACTAAAATATACGTATTAGGCCACGTAGAATCGATTGGCGCTATCAGTTTTATTAGAAAACTCCTAGTTTTCGCGAAAAGTTTAGAAAACAGGGATGGGCCTCAAAAATTTGCATTTTTACCCCCCATAAAAGTCGAGTTCACTATTTTTGAAAACTGTTCCTGGTACTTTAAGATGTGTAGAAACCGTTTTTGAAGTCAGATTCAAAATTCGCTCGCGCGAAAATTTTATTTCCAGCCTCAAACTTTGACTGAAAATTGGAAAACATTTTCAGCGATGACCCCCTATTTTTATGATCGGAAATCATAAAACAGGTCTCTGGGAAACCCCTTGCAAATTTTTGGACCACTTGGACTTCTATGAGCAACTTTATATCTAATCTGAAATCAGCGTATCTGTCGAAAACTGCACATTTTCCTAATTTTGAGGCAGACGCAGGTCGAGTTCACATATTTGGACACCGGATTCGGAATTCGCGCAAAATTTGCGATCGAATCGTCCAGGAAATATCGAAATCGGCTAGCACGAAAATTTTTTATTTCACATTTTATCAACGATTTTGTTGATTTTTGAATTTGAAGAAGCGGCCGCGCGGCGCGAGAATATCAACGCACTGTGCGAAGTCGACCACGAGTGCACCCTTTTGGTGTAGTGGTACCACGCCCGGCCGCCGATCGGTCGACCGGGGTCCGCCGCCGCGCTGTGGGCGACCGCTAAGCCCCGCCCACTCGTCAGAAAATCAGTACTAAAAAATTGCTCATTAAAATGACTATAACTCGGGAACCACCCAACATTTTTGAAAGATTTTTCGGGAACGTACTTCTATTAACACTCGGAACACATTCCCATCGGAAGTTTAGCCAAATTCGCAGTGCTAAGAAACTCGTTGCGGTGCCTACCTATACGGCGGCCATTATGGCTTCCAGGGACACGCCTTTCGTATTGAGTCACGATTCCTCTAGTTTGAGCAGGGCGGTCCTGTAAAGTTCGTGATTACACGATGAGAGGGACTCGAAGCGATTTCCGTGATGTGTCCTAGAAAACCCCCGAACCTTACAAATACAACGTGCAATGTGAATCAAGATTACATGTCATGGCGCCGCGTTTCATTTTTTCCGATATTTTGTTGTTCATTCGCTGTTTGATCGCTTTCGTCTTCATGTCCACAGGTTTCATCCGATTTGGAGACCGCTGTTAAAGTGTTTCATCTCGGGAGACCGACAGTTCTTCACCAGAGTCCATCTGACCATTCTCGATTGACTCAACAGAGATATCAACTCAACGTCATCATTTCCGCTGGTGCATCTCTTCTGTCCCATCTTCAAGGTCGCACAACTCCTTGAACAACTCGTCATTGTTCACCATCATAATAGATCGGAAACGCTGGTTACGTGGTCGGGAATCTGTTGACAAAACGGGAATTCGCTAGAACAAATTGCGGCGCTGCAAAAATTCTCCCAAACTTTCCTATTTCTTCCGCTCTCATCAACTGATAAACTTTGTGTACAGTCGTAAATGGAGCATAGTAAGAGCACTTTCTTTCAAACGGCAAACATTTCCCATATCACGCGAGAAGTGAAACTGATCAAATCAGTTATGAGGACGAAGATTTTAGAGCTAGCAACAGGATATTCCGTGAAGGGATCTATAAGTGCCTGGATGTAGTCATTGAGAGCAACACCGTGGGAATACGAACGATCAGTTTAGCAGAAACTTTATTAATCAGGCTCTATCAGACGGGTAACTGGTGTATTAAGCCATTCACTCAATTTCCGCAATCTTCATCACAAATCCATTGTCATCTCCACCAATCATCGCTCCTTGTCCTCTATTTTTGAAGTCAGACGGGTGCTTGGCCTTCAGCGAATACAAAGTCGGGATGCTTTGATACCCCTCATATATTTGATGCTGGAAATCGTACACACGCTTGTACATCACATCGGCCTCTTTTTGGTAAGTATGCTTCTGACATTGGCTGTCCAAGTAACCGGTGAACTCTGTGCAGACATTTGAGATAGTCTTTAGAGGTTTCTGGAATAGGAGGATTTTGGTTCTGAAGTGTCTGTTTCAACTCACCGCGATATCCAGTTCGAACTTCTTTTTGGAGACCTTTTGCATCTCGACGAGGTTCTTTACCTCTCTATCCATCACCAAAATGATCTCCACCAACTCGTCCCTCACCTGATCCATCCTCGTCTTCACAAACTTTGGATCCATCTGCTTGTCTTTTGCCTGAATTAACTGATCTCTCAGCGTGTCGATCGCTTTGTCGACGCGTCTCTTTGTCGACGTCAACGCTTTCAATCGAATCTCCCAGTTCTTCTCGATAGCCCTGCTCCAATCGGCCGTTTCTCGCAACTGTTTGAGTAACTCCAACTGCTCCTGAGCCGTTCTTTCGAACTCCGCGAACTGCCGACGAGTCTCTTCTCTCGCCTGCCCAGCTTCCTCAACGATTCGTTGAAGCTCACGCCATTGCTTCTCGCGTTCTTGGGTGAGCTTCACGCGCAAGTCGGAACGTTCCGGAAAGGTTCTTTGATAGTGTTCTTCCTGATTTCGACCGTCCTCTTCCTCCTGCTCCGCTCTCTTCCTCTCCAACTCTTCTCTGTAGTGACGCAGTGCCGCTTCTTGCTGTGCCACACGATCATCATCGGGTCTGATATGCGCATACATTTCCCCGTCTTCCCACGTTCTTTTCACATACGTTTGATGCTCCATTCCCGTCAGACATTGGTTCTGTTCATTTCGGTTCTGCGGGGTCACAAAGTTTCCACTGGGAGCCTGAGAAGAATTGTTCCGTGGCATCATCGGTACGCTCATTTGCATGGGTACCCAATCGTCCTGCAAACGAACAGAAGCTGTCCAGATTGCGTTCCGGAAACTCACAATGTTGATGCCGCGTTGAGCAGCTTTCCTTCTCAAATCGTCAACATCGCTGTTGAACCGTTCAGTCAAAATGCGAAGATCCTCCGCAAAACGCTTCTGTTCAGTCTCCGACATGCTCAATTTGCCTAGAGAACAATTAGCAAACAGTTGACTTCAGCAAAATGAAAGTATGTGCGAATGGGTTGTGAAACCCCGCTCGAGATTGAAACATGAGAGAACAGAAATGAGAAGAATGTCGTATATTGTAATTGCAGACAGCTTAGAAAACTCACCATAACGATGGGATGCTGAAAAAGAAAATGGCATGGTTTGAAGTAATTGTTTCTTATCGCTTCTTCTCAATTTAAGGCTGAGCATACACAATTCAGAGATAAGAGCACGTGAAAGACGTAAACAACTGATAACAAACCATTCTCATGTTTCGCAATTTCGCCTTCCTTAGCGAAAATGAGAGAGAAAGAGCTGGCAAATGGCCAATTTCACTCCGAGAGAACCATTTAGATGAACTTCAGTCGTCGAAATGGCAACTCTGCGGCTACGGTAGGTGGAAGAGAACTGAACGAGATTGAACTCTCGCTGAGAAGGAGATGGGCGTAATGAGGAACAATCGGAGAAAATGAAGGCGGATATATGGAAGGCCGTTCATTCTCCTCGAGGATTCGGTATCTCATTCATTCGTTCATTCCGGTCGCGGACACGGGGATCCGATCCGAGCGGTACGAGTTCGGAACCACCGCAACCGAACATCATTTTTTGCATCATTTTTGTCGAACCAGGGAGTCGATTCCCAGACACTGCTGTTTCGAATGAAAATGAGTGGATTTCCCGATGAGCAGGACAACTTCTGCCAGATTTAGCAGATTTTGAAGTGGAGACAAGAAGTTATGAGCGAGTTTTTTAGTTGTCCTTTCGGAACATCACCCTGAAAAGAAACGGTGAAACGTACTCAGGAAAGTTGTCCCATGAACTAATTCAGACTGGAACGGCACTGTCGCGTTAGCCCCGCCGCCTGAACACAAGCAGTCCAGTTTAGAGTTTGAAAGTACGACGAAGCACATTTCTATTTTGAAACATAATCAAAGCTGGTCTGGATTATTTCAGATGTAATTTAAACAGTTCCATGCCGCAAAGCAGTCACATTTTATAACTTTTGCAACGAGAAGTGGGCAAAATAGAAAATCTGGCAAAATCACTGCTTGTCTGGCTTTCCGGCGCCGATGACAACGAATCCTCCGCCGTTTCCACTGCCGTAATAGCTGCTGCTGCTGCTACCGGCTGGCTTCACTCCACACACGAAGCCCACCGAGTTGAACAACGGAGTGGGTCCGTTGGTTTGAAGGCAGTTCTTATCAGCCGCCTTGCCCGACTGATCCGCATTGTGTCCCTCCGACTCGGTGGACACCAGCAGCACTCCACAGTCGTCTCCGGCGGCGCTCGTCGGTTGGTCGTCAGCCCAGTCCTGGAAGATGTAGGTGCCGCAGGAGTGACGGTCGGTGAACTGGAACATCTTCTCGGTGCCGCACTTGGCGTTCTTCGACCACAGCGATTCCTTTCCGGACGGACACTCCTTTCGACGATAGGCTCCAATCCAAACGGCTCCGTTTTCAATGTGCTTCTTGTCGAAGAGGTCTTGGACGGTTTCTGGAATATGAGAAAAAGTGGTGAAAGAAGGACACCTTCCTACCCTCAACATATTTCTTCTCCTCAGTCGACTCGATTCCGGAGAGAGTGCCTCCCTTGATTGTACAACGACACTCCCGCTCGGCCTCCCACCAAGTCAAGTTTCCGGGAACGACCTGAAATGGAGGATCAATGCTTCAGAGTTTCCTACATTACACCACTAACCTTCATGCACCACGCCCCGTTCTTTCTCTTCGGGAACAACCGATAGCCTTTGGGACATCTGAACTCCTCCTTGCACTCGTCATCTTGCACGACGAAGCCCATCGAGGTGACGGTGACGACAAGGACGGCGAGAAGCAGAAGCGACGCTCGTAACATGATGACGCGAACTTGCGAATGACGCTCCGCGCGATTTTATAACACCTCCCGGAGGTTGCGGAGTTTTATTAGAGAACATCAACTTGATGGCAGTGTTTCAGAGCGTTTTATTGCACGTTTCAGTAGATACGGAGAAAAGCGTTTCAGGAAGAACACTGTGATCTTTCCGGTGTTTCGAGGGTCTGGTTTCCGGTGTTTCGAGGGGCCATAGACTTTAGACGCTTTTTTCATCGATAGTATAAGACAAACTGAACAGGAAAGTGACATTGTGACACTGATAGAACATTGCTTTGCTGTTCTGGGACTGGGACTGCAATACCAATTCACGCTATTACGTAACTCCTGGACTGTGACGTAATAGCAAAGCGTGGGAGGAATCGAGTCTCGCCACGAGAACATTGAACGTTTTTGAAAATCGACACGCACCTATAAAGAAACTGTGAGACGCTTCAAACAAACGTAGCTCAAACTCGGAGGAAACAGAAGGTGCAGATCTCTAAGCTCCGAAGACACCTGGTGGTGACCCGATCATGACCATAATTACGTCCGAACCGGCGAGCGTGACCAATAGACGAAAGTCCTACTCAATTGGGAGTGGGGGAGTGCGGGGGTTAAGGCAAGAACTCGAACCAGCGACCTCTTCTGAACTCTCTTCTTTTTATATATTTTCCCGTAGAAGCATTTAATCGAATCACTCCTCCCCAGTTTATGATCCTGGAAACCCCTTTCCGTCCCGTTGATTCGATTAGGCTCTTTTCCCGATAAAACCGACCGTTCCGTTCCTTCCGCCAACCATCATTCGCTCGCCCTATGCGTCTAACCGCCCTTCTCCTTCTCTCCTTCGTCTGCAGCGCCTCCACTTTCGGAGGACAGAGACTCTCCATCGGAAAACCATCAGCTCTCGATTTGCTCCGAGAGCAAGCCAACGCTTTCCGAACTGCCGTCAAGAACAAGGACAAGGACACCATCCTCAAGTTGTTCGTGTCGGAGAAAGGTTTGGATGATAGTTGCTGCACAGAAATTGTGTATTTTCAGTGGACCGGCCGTTTCTGAACAAGCTCTTCACAATCTACAGAGACATTGAGATAACTTCGGTGTCTGCCGAATTCACAGGAGCTGATGACGTCGAGGGAATCATCAAGTTCATAGTGAACAGGAGAACAAGCCCCGAGATCAAGTTGCACATGATTAAGGTGTGTCCCTAGACAACATCAATGAAAAAGGTCATGGTTTCAGGCGTCTGATAGCCCGACAGGATGGAAAATCGATGAGATTCAAAGTCCGTCTAGGCCATCGAAAAGGAACTTCTCCATGTGCTGGGTGGGATTGTTCTGGTGTTGCATCGAATTGCTCGTTCGGACTGCTGATGGCGATTGGTGATAAGGAGAGGGGAGATTTGAATAAAGTTATTGATAAAGTGACTGTGAAGGAACAACAGGAAGAAGAACAAGATTAGAGGTTGAAGCCGTTACACAGGTGGTCGGACAGGCGTCCGTTTCCACGCCAGGGATGAATACCCTGCGTACGGGGAAAGACGGGCATTATGCCTCCATTATGCGCCGGACAGCGTTTTTCGCGTGCGTGAGTAGTCGGATATGCGTCCGTTATGCGCGTGTGATGCCCGTCTGCCGCTCGTTCCCTGCTCCCGCTCCCCCGGTTCCCGCTCCCCCCCCCCCTCGTTTTTGATCCAATAACAAACATTCAATAATATAATAAGTTTATTGAACAAATAATAGACAAAAGCAATGTACAATTAAATGATAAAAAAGTAAGAATGTTTGCACGAAGAAGTTTTATTTCAGCATATTTTCTACTTTGCGAAAAATTTCAAACTCAGGAAATTCATTTTGAATCTAATCCGAGTAATTTCCGAATCTAGTAATTTCCGCATCTGGTTTGGCCACGTTAGATTCTAAAGTTACTCGGATTAGATTCAAAATGAATTTCCTGAGAAGTCGTTCTTAAGAACAATATTTCTGATTTGCTAACATCGAAGTTTGAGAATTCAACGATGTGAGACCAAAAGATAACTATAAGTTTAAGCAAAAATCTTCGTGCAAATCACTCTCTTACACGGAAAATGACAAATTATTAACTTAACTCTCCACTCGTGCTTCCCATCAAGTTCGCAGATGTCCCAACATTCGTGTCGTGCAGGGGATTCATTTCTTTCTGAAATAGGCAATTCGTTAATTTTAAAATTCCGAACTGATTGGTAACGTACCTTGAGAGCGATTGCGAACTTCTGACACGTTGCTGTTTTCCGAACTTGTCGTTGAGCTTTTCTGAAAAATGCACTTTTAGCAATGCAAATCAAGTGGAGACGACTGAAAACATTTTAAAAAATATTGAGAAGACGGTTTTGAGCAATGGAAGTGAAAAATTCGCACGAAAAACTCGAAAAATGAAGAAAAATTAGTCGAAGTGAAGAAAAAAACAATCAAGAAAAAATAAAAAAAGTGGCTGAGGACTAGCTTTTGCAGCTGTGGATTTCTAGTCCGCCGATGCCTGTCGACGGCCGCGGCCGACCAGGACAACTACGGTCGACCGCGGTGGGCATGCGCGTCGGAGATGCGCGCATCATGCCCGCACGATGCGCCAGAAGTGCCAAGGGGAGACACAGATGCTTGCCTCTCGGCTCCTCTTGTGCGATAGCGTTTTTGCTCCGGAAATGCAGAAGTGGTTAACTCTGTTAGGAAGCTGCAATTAAAAAATCTACGAGAATCATGTAGGTAGCTAGAGTGGACTGACAATTACCGTAAAATAGAAGGGCACCCCGAAGAGAATCATTATATCTCGAGAGTGATAAGAGATATCAAAAAGTTGTCAACAGCAAACTTGTAGTCCTGGTTATGATCTACAAGTTTGCTGTTGACAGCTTTTTGATATCGCTTATCAATCTCGAGATGTATTGATTCTCCGGCTGCGTTTAGGGTGCCCTTCTATTAGAGACTTTACGGTAGATATACCTATATCATACCGTATCTTCCCGCAGAAGTTCACGAAATGATCATCATTTGGTTTTAGAGTTCATTAAATACTAGAAATTGTTTTGTATATCCTTTTGTGAATGCTCATAAGCGCTGTCTACACCTTCGTCGTCACCTACCACTGACTATCCGATCAACTTTCCGACAGATTTTGGGGCGAGTGGAGAACCGATACTACGATTTCAGTCGATTTTGGCACAGTGGAAGCATAATGCGCGCACATCCGACGAGGGGGTGTTCTCGCGGAGAACATCTCAGGTCGCGAGCTCGCATGTCCATCTCGTCCATCCGGCCGCCCGTCTCAGTCGGAGATGGGCGCATATAGGAAGCATTTGTGGAGCATTTTTCGCTTTTTGTCGATTTTGACAGCGTGTGCCCTTAATGCGCGCATAATGCTCGCATATCCGACAGTTTGGTCGGTAATTTCTGCCGCAAAAACCGACGGTCCACAATGGAGGCATATATGCCATCTTCGCTGGCGCATTTTTTGGAAATAGACGCATGATGGGTCCGCATGGATACATGCTCCGTTTATGCCATCCATGCGGACGTTATGCCGACCACCTGTGGACTTGGATGAGAGAAGCGGCGCAAATGACTTGTTTCAGAAACGGAAAAGTGCATTTCACAGATGATAGTTACAGGAAGTGAGAGGTTTGAAAAAAAGCGTGTTCCCAGTTTCATAGCCATTACAAACATTGGAAAGATTTTGTGCTGACAATCTTGCTCGAATAGGTCCAAGTTTTCGAAAAACCACTGTACTGTACTTTATCGGCTCTCAAACATCTAGTTCAACATTTGCCCCCCTCTCCTCCTCGTTGTAAATTCTGTGTTCTGTGTCGAATTATTGTTGAGGAGGAGGAGGAGGATCAGCAGATTATAACACATTCAAAGGCCAAAAATTGAAATTTTTGCCGTGATTCGCTTCCGCCGAAAGAAAAAAAAAGAGTAAACGGTGTGACCACCGAACAAACGATGAGTTTGTGATCTCTTTTTCCCCTCGTCTCCCCCCAACTATTCGCCCTTTTTTTCGTATTCTAACTGGTCATTGAAAGAATCGAAAGGAACTAGAAGGAATGTGGCGGCTGTTGGTTTTCCTGGCGGTTGTGAATGTTGTGGAACCGGGTGAGTTGAGTATGTAGTCTGTGTTCCAGGATTATGACCGGAAAAACAAGTCATGTTGGAGTTTGGTTCCAATTTAGTCGATACATACGAGGGATTTGGAACTGCGCAAAATTACAAAGTTTGTGAGACTTACAAGACCGTTTCCGTACAATTAGCATATTAAACGCTGCCGTAGAACCACTATATCTCGAGATTGATAAGACATATCGAAAAGTTGCCAACAGCAAACTTGTAGATCATAACTAGGACTAGAAGTTTGCTGTTGACAACTTTTTGATATCTCCTATCAATTTCGAGATATAATGATTCTTTGGCAGCATTTGGGAATTGAAGAAATACGATAACAATGAACTTTAGCGGACAGGGTTGAAAAGCTACAATTAACTCTCATTCAATCGGTTAGGTTATTTTCTGTTTCAAAATGTATGTGAAACTGTTAATGATTTTGTGCAGAAGTGTGTGATCGGTTTTCCTTAGGAATCGCTGTTTCTGTTTGTCTCACTTGACCGACAGAACCATCTGGACCATATCGCAACATCTTCCAGACTCCCAATCGCCTTCTCGAAGTGCTCTCGTTCAGAAGTTCTTCGAAGCCAACAAGGAAACGATCAAGAGTGTCAAGGATGATCGTGGGTTCCCATACAAGTACTCAAAAGACCATTACTTCCAGCTGTGGTGGCAACGGCTCTCGCCAACCTGACCACCGACTCTCAGGCATCTTTGGCAGATGACACGGGAGCGGATTTGGTGTTAATGGGTAGGAAACTGCGATGAGCCGGGAGATCCTGACCATTCAGATTCGACGACGGCGTGTGATTCGGGATGGACAAAGTCGACGGTGAACGGGTTGTGCTACAAGGTCGGCGAGGAGTCGAGCATGTCTTGGTACGTGGCGGAGGATTGGTGTTACAGTCAGAGAGACGGATCTCACTTGACGTCGGTTCACAGCAAAGCCGAAGCTCAGTGGATTGCAGGTGACCGACTGCTCTTGGAGTTTTGAGGATTTACCGGTTTTCAGCCACCTATGCATCGAAAGGACTATTTCCATGGATGGACAATTGGGTCGGACTTCGGAGAAGTGTATAGAGTCCATTCTAACTAGCCCCCCTGACTTCCCTTGCTTCAGTGCGACAACACGACATACGTCTGGACAGATGGCACCCCGGTCGACTTTCTCTGGTGGCAACCCGGCTATCCGGGGTCCAAGGACCCGGAAAAGAGTTGTGTGACCATTTGGCAGACGACCATTCTCAAGTTGAACCCGGGCTACACTCCGGGACAGTTCGATGACATTTGGGATTGTGGAACGAATCTGGCGACGCCCACTTGCCGATATGACCCGGATTCCAGTGAGTTGGAGGTGGAGAGAGGTCTTATAGGGGGGATTTCAGCTGCTCCACATGTGAAGTATGACACCAGCTACACTTGTGCGACTACGACGACTTCCGAACCGGCGGAAACGACTACAGTAACCACGACGACGACCACTCCAACTACCACAACTACAGTACCCACAACGACCACCACAACGCCAACCACTACCACTCCGACTACTACCACTACAGTACCCACTACGACGACTACTGTACCCACTACCACGACTACTGTACCCACCACTACACCAACACCTACCACTGCCACTACAGCCACCTCGAAAACCACCACCACCCCGACCACACCGTTAGGAGACTCCTCGAAGAGTTGCGCTTCCAAGTGTGGTGCCTTGTGGACTCCTTATAACGGTGGATGCTATGGAGTGAGTTCTAGAGGGAGTGGAGCCGTCCCAACACTCGTCCATTGATTCAGTTACTCAAAGGAACGTCAAGCTACGCGACAGCCGGACGGGCATGTCAGGCGTTCGGAGGAGACATGGTCGTGATCACCGACGCCAATATGAACGAGGCGATGAGAAGTAGGGGGATTTGGGGGGGGGGGGGGGGTTCTGTGAAATTATGGAAACGAGACGAGTTCTAGTGCACTCACGAAATATGAGGAATTTTCTCAGTTTCAAACTACATACATTCGTTTCGTTGTCACAGTTACGAATTAGTGGAATCGACAGACAAAAGGAGCGATGACTGAAGAGTAACCATTTTTTTAATGTTCACTTTGAAGCGGTCATCATGTAGTTCTAGACCATTCTGGACCTTCCAGACTCCCTTCTCATCGTTCTCATTTCCAGAAGCATTCAGCTCGAACAACGACAGCACAATCGAGAACCAGGCGTGGATTGGAGCGTCCAGCTACACGAACTGGGCAACCGGCAAACCCAACGAAGGCCAGGGAGCTGGATTCGAGTACTGCAATGTGGTTAGTCCCCTTCTTTCACAGTTTCAAAGTTTCTTCTTGAAATCGACAATGCTTTCGTGTCATTTCTAGCAGGACTCGGATTGCAGATGGCACTGTCAGTTGTAAACGGAGGAGCCGAGTGGGGATTCGAGCGAGGAGTCTGGACAGATTACCCGTGCAACAAGACACAGGAATTCGTGATTTGCAAGCAGACTTGAGAGAATAAAGATTGCCACATACGTTTTTCGATCAAAAGATGTTGTTCTGTTTCATGATGCAGATACTATCGGATGCCATCGAAATGGCATCCGATAATCTCTGAACCTGCAACCGAGGAGAGCACTGCCTTTAAATCATTATATCTCGAGATCGATAAGAGATATCAAAATGTTGTCAACAGATTATTTGTAGTCCTAGTTATAATCTACAAGTTCGCTGTTGACAACTTTTTGATATCTCTTATCAATCTCGAGATATAATGATTCTCCGGCAGCGTTTAATCTGACGGAAAACGGTTTTGAAAGTCTCACAAACTTTGTAATTTTGCGCAGTTTCAAATCCCTTGTATGTATCAACTAAATCGGAACCAAACTCCAATATGACTTCTCCTGTCACCCGATAGTATATGTAGCTTCCGGAAAACAAGAATCATCTGGAACCATCAGCTCGATGATTCTCAACTGTTATTCTCAAAACAAGCATCTTCTATGTGTGAATGACCGTGTAGCCTACAATGTGCACCTGCGACAACTTGCCATGCCCTCCGGGTCATTTGTGTGTCCTCCTCATTCGGCACGTGTCAACATTTCGCAACGAGACGTGCAGGAAAGTGTTGGTTTTGTGTTGTCGGTCATGACTCAACCGCAAACACTCACACTCACCAGTTCTCTTCCAAACGTGAACTTTTTCCGTGTCTCGTGCCCCCTCTCCATTTCCAATCTCTCTCTCTCTCCGCCTCGTCTCTTCATGCCCTTCTCGCTTCATTTCTAAACATTTTTCCGAGTCATCGCGAGAGGAAATCGTTCGATTTGTGAGTTGAATCTTGAACAAGAATCAATGTGAGTTTCTTTCTTGTCTCCCCTCACCTCCTCTTTCCTTCTTTAGCAATCCAAAAAATGCAACGCAGAAGAGTCGTGAAACCCAATGGGAATAATCTCGATGACGGAACTACACGTAAATTAGCCAAAAAGCCGTCCGAGGAAAAAACCGAGGAGAACCAGAAGAAGAAGACGGGGGTGCTGCGGAAGATCGGTTTCCGTGAGTCTCTCCCCTTTCTCTTTTCCTCCATTAGGCACGCGCTCCTGTACGCCCTCGGCAGGTGCCTTTCTCACCGGCCGCGTGGCGCAATGGATAACGCGTCTGCCTACGGAGCAGAAGATTGCAGGTTCGAATCCTGCCGTGGTCGAAACTTTTTGTTTTGCAGTGCTTCACAACGAGAACCGGGATACGGCGAGCACGTTGAAGAAGCGGAAGCCGAAGAAAGGAGTGGGGACGGAGAGGAAGCGACGTCAGGCCGCCTGGAATCCCGACAAGAAAATTCATTTTAATATTGACAAAGCACATTCAAACATTCCGGTAGGGAGGGTTGCGTCTGAAAAGAGAGACGGAACTACTTCAGCTTAAAGGCGAAACCATAACAGACGCGCAGAAGAAGGTGTTTCAAAAGTTCGCGCAGGATGCGGTGAAGAGGAGTCCGCCGGAGTTCTCGATAGAGTTCATGTCGAAAGTGAAGCCCTACGTGGGGCAGCCGATGGAGAGGAAGATTTTCGATTCGAATCCGACAAAAAACCGATATAAAGGTGAGAATTCTCTTGCAGAACCGCCGCAAAAAAGTTTCGACCACGGCAGGATTCGAACCTGCAATCTTCTGCTCCGTAGGCAGACGCGTTATCCATTGCGCCACGCGGCCACGGGTCCCTGCGGCTTCTCATTGCGTACACATTGCAGATGTGGTATGCAACGACATCACCCGCGTGATCCTCAACGACGGCTACGACAGCGATTACATCCACGCGAACTACGTGAACGGTCTCAACGCGCCGTTCATCCTCACCCAAGGCCCGACGCCCGTCACAGTCGTCGACTTTTGGCGGATGATCGTGCACACGAAGACGAGCTACATAGTGATGTTGTGCGAGGTGATTGAGGACGGAAAGCCCAAGTGTGCACAGTATTGGCCGGAGAAGGTGAACGACTCGACGACGTTCGGCGTGTGGACGATCACGTGCACTCACGAGGACGACAAGGACGCGAACATCATCAAGAGGACGCTGTCGGTGAAGAACTCGGACAGCGGCAAGGAGCACATTCTGAAGCATTTGCACACAAAGTCGTGGTGAGTCTAACTTTAAGGGAAAAATGATAAGTGAAGGTTCCAGCGGGTCTCGTAGATTTCAAGCTCTAAAGAAACGGTAAAAACGCTTCGATTCTGAAAAGTGATACCGTATTTCCTCGAACCCCAAACGCTGCTTCGGAGAATCGATATATCTCGAGATTGATAAGAGATATCAAAAAGCTGTCAACAGAAAGTTTGTAGTCCCAGTTATGATCTACAAGTTTGCTGTTGACAACTTTTTGATATCACTTATCAGTCTCGAGATATAACGGTTCTTCGGCAGCTTTTAGGCTCTACTCGAGAAAACGATATGTCTCTCTGAATACCGAGCAGATTAGTGTTTCAAAACATTTACAAGAGAAGCAGACAGTTTGAAAATTTGATTGAGGATTGTTGACTTGTCGAATGTTTGCAAAAGGAATAGCCGTGTCGTTTTGCAGGCCCGACAAGTCTGTGCCCAACTCGACGCTCTCGCTCCTCCGAATGCTGTACATTGTGCGCACGGCCCCTGGTCCTATCGTTGTGCACTGCTCGGCGGGCATTGGAAGAACGGGCACATTTGTCGCCGTCGAAGTTTGCCTTCAGATTCTCGCCGACGGCAAGGAGCTCGATTTGATGACGGCGGTGAAGGCGTTGAGGAGTGAGTTGATGGGCTCCATTGCCACCCACTGATGCGCGGCCCTTTTTGCAGACAGTCGTGCGGGAAGTGTTCAGGTGGACATTCAGTACATGACCCTCGTGCAGCTCCTCATCAATTACGGCAAAGCGAACGGGTATTGGGACGATTCGGACTTGGATGATGTTCGTTGATTGACCCCCCTCATTCCACCCAGTAACTATTTGCTTTCCAGCGCGTCGAGCTGCTCACGTGGAACATTCAGCAGTTCATTCAGACGCGCGGAAAGGTTGTCGACCATCTCATGGCGACGCCGTCCACTCCGAACGTTGCTGCCCAGGCGGCGCCTGTTCCGCTTCCGTGTGTCGTTGCGCCTGTCGCAGCGACGCCTGCTCGTGAGAAGGAGACGAAGGAGACGAAGGAGCCCAGGGAGAAGGAGGCGAAAGAGCCGAGGGAGACTAGAGAGACGAAGGAGCCCAGGGAGCCCAGAGAGCCCCGGGAGCCCAGAGAGCCCAGAGAAACTCGTGAACCCCGAGAGCCCCGAGAGCCCCGTGAACCTCGAGAGCCGAGGGAGCCCCGGGAGCCCCGTGAGACTCCAGTGGTTGTTCAGCAAGCTCAAGCGGCGCCTCCGATGCCCCAACCACAAGTCCATCAACCGCATCCGCAACAACAGCAACATCAGCAGCAACAAACGGCCTCGAAACCCAAGCCAGCCACACCGCCGGGTCCCAATCACGGCCTCGTCACCAAGGATTCGACAGAAGAGGCCGAGGAGATTGAGGAGGCGAAGGTGCAGACGACGCAGCGGGTCGAGGTCACCGTGGCGCCGCAACTGCCGAAAGAGGACGATCTGGCGATGCAGACTGTCATTCCGCTCGGACCCGTCCTTCCGATCGTCGTCGCTCCACCGCCTCCGCCTCCGCCTCCTCCTCCCGCCGTCGTCACGCCGCCGTCGCCGCCGAAGAAGCGGAAGAGCAAGGAGACGCCGGCGGCGGCGCCGAAGCTTGTCTACGTGGACACGAAGGAGCAACCGCAGGTGATTCGCAAGTCGGCAGAGAAGATGAACTCGAAGGAGGGCAAGACGAAGATGGCGATTCTGAGAAAGAATCGCAGTGAATACTTCATGTGATGACGTCGTCGTTATCATCTTTCTCTCTCGTTTGCTTGTCATTCATCGGAACATAAATGCTGAGTCGACGAGTTTTTTTTTTGTTGGTTGATTGATAAGCTGATTAGTTGATAGGGTGATTGACAGGCATTTGTCATAATGTGGACAACATTTGCTGTTTCGAATACTCGCCATTCTTCGAACCGTATTCGAAGGGGGAACTGTGCTCTAGCGGATTTTTCAACTGATAAAGGGATCAGCTGATAAGAAAAACAACTCAAAGGCGGACTCAGAAGCAGTGGAACTAAATATTTCAAAGGAAATGCTGTGAAAATGTGAAACGGGAAAAAAAAAGTTCTGGATGAGGATACTTTTGGACGTTTGGAAAGGGGAAAGGAAACTGATAAGCTGATAGGATCTGTGAATACGGAATACAATTATGCCTCAACAAAATGAGGATTCAATGATCTCTTTCGATTTCATTACGTGACAAAAGCCATTGGCAATGGGATGGGAATGAACTTTCGAAGAGTTGATTGGTGATGATCTTTGATTGTGTTTTTATGTGTGAGGGGGGAGGGGTGTTCCTTTGGTCAAGCGGTACTTTGGTACTTGTAGTTTGGAAAGTTGGAAAATAAAGAGATCGAAAGATCATTTTACTAGAATGACATTCAGCGTACTACCGGACGCCATCGAAATGGCCCCACAACCGAGAAGAGCTCTGTGGGATAATCGTCATAGCTCGAGATTGATGAAAGATACCAGAAAGTTGTCAATAGCAAACTTGTAGATCATAACTAGGACTACAAGTTTGTTCTGACAACTTTTTGATATCTCGTATCAATCTCGAGATATAATGATTTTCCGGCAGAGCTCTCCTTAGTTGCAGGGCCATTTCGATGGCATCCGATATGCTGGTACCACGATGGAATTAGCCTATTTTTTTGGACAGCTCTCAACTGAACGTCCTGTATTTCAAAAGCTTTAGATTACTGTTTCATGAAGCAATGATACGTTATTTTGAATTGTGAAAGCTAGTAGGCTGTAGATAGATAGATGGGCATACTGATAGTTTTCGGTTTTTCCACATTCTGACAAAGATTCGAAAAATAAAACAACACAAAAGAACACGGCGATCAAAATCGGTTTAAATGCGGGGAGGTTTTGTGTTGCGAATCGGGTTTTGACCGGGGGTTCAGCGGAGTGATCTCGGTGTACTCGATTATGAGATACTAGGGGATGAGGGGACACGGATTGACAAGGTAGTTCGTCCGCAGCCTGACAACGGAGAAAATGTAGTTACTAAAGATGCAAAGCTGACGTGGTAGTGGAAGCGAAGGCAGAAACATCAAGCACACACCAAACTCAACACGTTTGGGTTGATCAGGAATGAACAGACCACTCGAAAATCCAGAAACTCTTAGAAGAGCCCAGTCCCCAGACTCCCAGAAGCTTAACCGATGATCAAAATAACAAATGATAACGGATTGAACACATTGCTAATGTTTTGCGAAACAGAACTTTTTAATCATAGTTCCTCAAGAAAACCCTAATGAGACCAGTAACAACATGTTCCTTTTGAAGTTCACGGTTACGAAGAGTTTGTGAAACGGCAAAGTGTGTCGATGGAACAGTGGCTCAGAAACTGCACTACACTCTTCCCCCACTTCTCCCTTTTCCACTGGTCGATTGATCTATCGGACGTGATCTGTGCCTTCCCCCACTGCGGGATTATCGCAGATTGGGTGTTTGTTTCGAGTGGAGGGGCTGATTCCTTTCTCCTCGATGATGATGAGCTCTATTTTCATGCAGAACGATGCGGTTTCTCGTATTCATCGCGTTCCTGCACACCGTTCCCGTTCGAGCTGTTGTGGACAATTTGGCTGGACGGCGAGTTCTCCTTTCCAATTTTGTGGCTCAGAATCAGGAGAATTTGAAGAATTCCGATGGTAGTGATGAGAGTGAGTTCGACATTTGGTGGCCGAAGAACTCTCGGCCTCTTTTCCAGGATGGCTCTTCAAATTCATGAACCAGAACTCCCTCTTCCCACCCACCCCTCAGTCCGTGCTCTCCGATGCTTCCGATTCCGGACCGGTCATCCTATCAGACGCCATCGGCACCGCGAAATGCGCGACCGGCTGGACGAGATGGGCCGGAAACGGGATGTGCTATAAGGAGATGGGCTCGCCGATGCTCTCTTGGTACGCTTCGGAGGACTGGTGCTGGAGCCAGAGGGCCGGTGCTCACTTGACTTCGATCCACAGCCAAGCGGAAGCGGTTTGGTTGAATGGTGAGGAGCCCCGGGGGTGATTGGAGCCGATACGCCAGTTTCCAGCTCAATTCAAAGTGTGGTGGTCCCCGATGAGCGATTGGATTGGCCTTCGCAGAAATGTGAGTGAGAAGATGTTCGCATGTCTCTCAATTTCTATCGTTCAGTGTGAAAACACCGGATGGGATTGGACAGATGGAACTCCGGTGGACTTCTTGTGGTGGCAACCCAACTATCCGCAGTTTACGGGAATCGAAGACAGCTGTACTACGGTAACTTTTGATCTACACTGACACACAACCTGAACGAGTTTCTTTGAAGCTATGGGACTCGACAGTGCTTCGAGGTCTGATTGGCTTCCAGCCGGGAATGTACGACGATTATCGGTCGTGTCAGGACAGTGTCGCGTGGGCGTTGTGCAAGTATGACCCGAATACTTGTGAGTGGGAGGGGAGGGGAGTTTGAAGACGAATGATTATTTCAGCGATTGTTGGGACCAAGTGGACGAAGGACAAGTTCTGTACCACGACTACTACAACCACCACATCTACAACAACTACAACGACTCCGACAACGACGACAACTCCCACGACTACTACGACGACTCCTACCACGACAACCACTACTCCTACCACCACTACCACCGAGCCAACTACAACCACAACGGAGCCAACCACGACAACTACCACCCCTACAACTACCACAACCACACCAACGACTCCTACCACGACGACAACCACGCCTACAACGACAACTACGACCATTACTACCACCGAACCGACTACCACCACAACGGAGCCAACCACGACGACAACCACCCCTACAACTACCACAACCACTCCAACTACCACTACCACCACACCTACGACAACGACTACCACTCCAACCACCACAACTACAGTGAGTTACAGAATGATTTCGGTTTCAATTGAAAAGTATCTGAAGATAGGTTTGGTCTCGATTATTAGATTGTCCCTTGTTGGTCGATTGTATGAAAAACTGATGCACGTTACTAGTCCACTTGACTGTTTTCCTTTAAAGTCCCAGCTCAAACGCTCATTTTCGATTGCTACTTCACTTTTTAGGTGACGACTACTACTCCCACCACTACGACTACAACCCCAACTACCACTACCACTGTGAGTTGTGTCAAGTTACACCAATACTGTTTCAAAGTCAGAATAACTGAAGATCTGTTTCACTCTTGAATATTAACAAGACTAATTAAACGGCATTTTCAGGTGACAACCACTACTCCAACGACAACGACGACCACGCCAACTACCACTACCACTGTGAGTTTTCTCGAACATTTTCATTATTTAGGTTTCAGTTGGAGAATATCTGCCACATGCTTTTTCTCAAGTGTTTGATTTCTGTGTTGGAACATCATTCAGGTGACAACGACGACTCCTACAACCACTACGACTACGCCAACTACTACCCCTACTGTGAGTTTCGTGTTCTGAACAAAAAGACGAATTCTTCTGTTTCAATTTCGGCAGAAAAGGTTCTGAATAGATATTTCGTACAGTTACATCACGGCGATTTTTTCACTGCAAGCCCGAAATCCTAGTCCCCGGCGAAGCGCAACGTGCGGCGCGCGTTTTCGCACAGTTGCCGCACGCTATTTTTGAAATCGGAATTTTTTGACGATTATCAAATGGAAATTATCAGTTAACACGTCGAATTCTCAAGAAAAAATGGAAAATACGTTAACAATGTATTCTTATACAAGTATAATTACTTTTTTTACAACAATCAGAAAAAAAATTTTTTTTGAAAATTATCTTTCAAAACGTATATTTTCTTTAAAATTTTGTGAATATTGCTTGTCAAAAGACTGCAGGTAACTAGAAAAAAGTAATAAACACTTTTCAGATCCTGATTCGCAATTTCAAGCGACCCTAGAGGGCCCTCTAGTCGTTTTCGAAGTTTTTCATAGTGACTGTCTTCTAAAACTTTGACTTTTCCGCATGGATGAAACCAGTTTTCGATTCATTCCTCGATTTTAAACAAATCTGTGGTAGAAATACGCTTTTAGAGTTTCTTGTGACTGAAACCAAATTTCAGTACGTTTTTGGCTCTAAATTGTTAAAAAACTGCACATTTCATGACAAAATCTCTACAAACATAGACGAAACTATGTTGGGAAATAGTTTCCGATATCCCCGAACAATATCTTTCGTTAATTTAATTTTTTAATGCACTGTCAAAAATTTTTTTTTCGGAACCCTAAATCGCTTATAACTTTGTTCAGAGTCAATATTGAGAGTGAGGGTTGCGATATTCGGATTCCCCGTTCAATTTAGAACAACTTGGCTAAAGCACATTTTCAATTTTGGGCCTCAAAATTTTTTTATGTGGCGAAAAGCTGTTTTTCCAGTACTAAATCGGGTTTCGCGGGCGAAATGAATTCAAATGCGAAATTGACTTGGTGCGGAGTGTCGTTGAGAGCCGAGGGTCTAGCTTTACTTCTTCCATGCAGTGAAAAAATTGCCGTGACATAGAATATTAGCAAAGCGAACATCAGAAAGATTTTTTTTGTGGGGTAACTCATGATGTTTCTTTAGGAGCCTACTACGACAACACCAACGACTACAACTGTGAGTTTACTGGGCATTGTGGTGGACAACTGTTTCATGGAACTGTGAAAAACGCGCCTATTTGTATTTGAATTGATATTGAATTGAGCCACTAGTTTGGTTCAGCTATCTCACCTAAATCCTTTTTCAGGTCACGACGACTCCCACCACTACCACAACACCGACTACTACAACTGTGAGTTTTTTATGGAATATTGATGGAAAACTGTTTCATAGAACTATGAAATAGGCTCCTGTCTCTATTTCGGATAATGATGCAGGGCTTTACAAAACGTAGTTTTTTCTATTGTTTTCCCAAAGCTTTGGCGGCAAAAATAGAAAAAGAACACATTCCATTACTCTTTCTTCTTTAGGTCACAACGACTCCTACCACTACCACAACAACTCCAACAACGACCACCACAGTAAGTTCTTGTCCAGGATTCGAATATTAAAAAGTTTGAAGGTGCCAACCACCACTCCGACGACGACGACGACGACAGTGAGTTCGGTTGAGTCCCTGTTTCACAGAAAACCGAAAATGCCCTGATTGAGTTTACTTTGATTTCAAAATAATTAACTTTTTTATTCTGCTCGAATCACAGCTCGACTGGCGTTGTGGGCAATTACTCGGCCACTAGCAGTTGCGCGTCGGCCATAGATCACCGCGAAAATGTTGAAAATTTCAATGGAAAAATCATTTTCGTTCTGTAAAAAAACAGCACTAGAAAGGGAACATTCTTTCTGAAATATGGGTTGCGGTAGCAGTCGCTCAACTGTTTTGAGACCCATTGGCCCGCAAACTCACTATTTTCCCGCTTCCCACACCATTTCGGGTGATTTTGACTTACACTTAAAATAATTGAAAAACGCGTTTCACTCATACAGTATTGAGAAGAGAAGACACGACCCGTATAATGGGATTTTTCGAAACAGCATTCCACTGTATCTTACCCACCACATACATACATTTCTAGGTCACCACAACAACAACAGCCCCCACAACTACTACCACTACAAAGAAACCGTTCGAAGAGTGGATGTGTGCGGCAAAGTGTCCATCTGACTGGGTGTTCTATAACAATTTGTGCTACTCGGTGAGCATTTGACCCCTCGAAGAAGGCTATTTGACTCTTGTAGAAACTCTCCGGCTACGGGGGCTACACGGCGTTCCTGGATGAGTGTCAGAAGATCGACGGGAAAGTGGCAGACATCAAGAACATTCAGGACAATGAGGCGTTGAGAAGTCAGAGGTTCCAGGGGTAGATCATCGGAATTTGATGCTTTCAGAAGCGTTCAGTACGAACTGTGAGGAGTTCGAGGAGGCGTGGATAGCCACCACTGGCTACACGAACTTTGCGCCGGGGAATGCAGCAGCAACGGGTCACTGTTATGCGGTGAGTGTGTTCAAATACTCCAGAGCTCCAGAGTCATGCCCCTTTTCCAGATGGCACTCTCCTCGAACAACGGCGGAACATACACTTCGCGTGGCCTCTGGAGATCCTACCCTTGTACTAAAAATCTGAATTTTGGCCTTTGCGAGAAGCCCGTGTAAACGATAAACGTTAGATGTCATAGAGTAAACGAAATGGAATTCGCGTTCATTTGAATTTGGTCAAAGTTTAAACAGGGTTTGGGTTTAGGTTCCTCACACACTCTTACTCTCGGCGCCCGATTAAAACCGATTGGGGGGAGTCTGCAGCGGGGGGAAACGTGTGAACCTGTTCACACTTTGATTTCGAGTCTAAAGACTGACTAACCAGTTGATCAGCGTCATGTCTCGTCTTCTCAATGCGCTCATTTTCTTCGGTTTCATCGGATTCACAAGTGTTCGTGCAATGGTTACAGGTTAGTTCGTTGAAGGTATTCCTCTTATTCAGAAGACGTTTCAGAGAAAATCGCCACACGGAGAGCTCTGGCTTCCGGGTTTCTAAACGAGAATCAGAACATGTTTCGAGGAACTGACGATGAGAGTGAGTGACGATTACGCTCAACGTTTTCTTAACAGGGAATCTTCAGGATGGATGTACAAGTTTATGAATCAGAACTCTCTGATCCCGCCGGAGAGCGCCTCCTCCTCTCTATCGGACACCGCCGATTCTGGCCTTGTCGTGCTATCAGACGCCGTGGGAACGGCTGCGTGTGCCTCTGGATGGAAGAGATACTCTGTCAATGGAATGTGCTACAAGGAGTCTACAACTTCGCTCAGTTGGTACGCGGCGGAGGACTGGTGCTGGAGCCAGAGAGCCGGAGCACACTTGGCGTCGGTTCATAGTCAGGCGGAAGCGGTTTGGCTCGATGCCACGTACAAAGTGTGGTACTTGCCGATGGATGACTGGATTGGACTTCGAAGGGACGTGAGTACGGGCTCTTTGCTCCGAATGCTCCATGTTTTTCAGTGCGACAACGTCACCTACGTCTGGACAGATGGAACTCCCGTTGACTTCCAGTGGTGGCAACCTGGATACCCGAAAGCCGCTTACGCGGAGCAAAGTTGTGTTACTGTGAGTCTGGAGGTCATTTCCTCTAGAAACCTCTCTGAACTTCAGATCTGGGACACGGTGCTTCTGAAACTGATCTCTGGCTACGTTGCCGGACAGTTTGATGACATGAAGGAGTGCACACAGACTGGATCCTACGCCCTTTGCAAGTACGACCCGAACACTTGTGAGTTTCAGAGGATGAAGAAGATGAATGGAACGGAACATTTCAGCTCTGATCGGAACGAAATACACAGGACAGGTGTGCACAACAACCACCAGTACCACGTCAACAACAACCACTACCACGACGTCTACAACGACGACGACGACGCCGACAACCACCACTACTGTGAGTTTCGGTTTCAAGAAAAAGTTTTCAGTGACTTCCATTTTTGGTTGACTGGTAATTGTTCAATTTGATATTGCATGTTTCAGGTAACAACTACCACCACAACACCCACTACCACTACCACGACCCCCACCACGACTACAACGACCACTGTAAGTTCTAGACTATGTAGTTACATGGAAAATGTCAGTTTTCGTGTGAATTACAGTTTATGGAATGGAATGGCGTTCAAATGTAGGGATTATTGCATTTTCGTACTTTGTGTACTTCACAGTGTTACCAAACAAGATACGTTTTAGGAGGCCACCACGACACCAACCACAACCACTACTGAACCGACAACCACTACTGTGAGTTGATTACTGTTTCGATCTTGTCTTTTACGAGATACATAGAGCCTCGATCTTTCTTCGGGTTACATTGCAGTTTACTTTATTTTATGACATTTTTATGCAGTTTACTGTCTTCTTCACGAAAATGTATCTGAAAGTGTCTCAGGAGACCACAACACCCACCACTACTACGACAACGCCTACAACAACGACTACGGAGGCAACCACCACTACAGTGAGTTTCCCTCCTTTTGAGCTTTTTATTAAATTGTTTTCAACTTTCACAGTGTTTCAAAATTGAAAGCCAAATCGTTTGTGTTATTTTAGAAACTGCAAATTAAAGGAGTTATCTGAAAAATCATTTCAGGAGACGACAACCACTCCAACTACCACAACGACGACTCCCACGACCACTACCACTACAGAGGTGATTATGGACTAGTCAGATGTAGTCATTTTGCTCTCGACTCTTATTCTAGACAACAACAACTCCAACGACAACTACGACCACTCCAACTACCACAACGACGACTCCCACGACGACGACTACCACCACGGAACCCACCACTACCACCACAACACCTACAACAACGACCCCTACGACTACCACGACCACTCCAACTACCACAACAACGACCCCAACGACCACTACAACCACACCAACCACGACGACGGTGAGTGTTTTGGATGCATATTGTAACAGCGTCAAACTAAACACTTTCAGGAGACCACAACACCAACTACTACGACAACGCCGACCACAACGGTGATTGAAGCTACAATTCGAGGTGGCTCCAACTGATTGGTTCATTTTCAGACGACCACACCAACCACTACCACAACGACTCCAACTACCACTACAACAACTCCAACGACAACTACGGTAAGCGATCTTTCTTCCTGACAGTTCACAAGAGTTTGCTGTTTGTCGAATAAGTATTTTGAACTAATGCACACCTAAAAATTCTAAATGGAACAGGAATTTTTTTTTTGAAAGACGTACTTTTTCAAAAAGCTGAAAGTACCGCATTTACTCGGATAGAGCGGCACCCCAAACGCTATCGGAGAACCATTATATCTCGAGATTGATATCAGATATCAAAAAGTTATCAACAGAAAACTTGTAGTCCTATTTATGATCTACAAGTTTGCTGTTGACTACAGTTTGTGTACAGGAGATTTAAGGCTACTACTACTTCGGCAGAAAAATGTATTACGAGTCATTACAAATAAATCGGTTGAAAACAATGAAGGTCCTCCAACAAACAGATTTAAAAGGCGAACTCTGAAACAGAAAAAGGATACTGTTCCATGGAAAATATGAGTTTGTTAGCAGGAAATGAACAAACTAATAAGTATTCTCTGAATTGCTCTAGGCCAGCGACAGTTTTGCGCCGGTGCAAAATATTGTGGAAAAAATTTGAAAATTTCAATTGGCCAGGAATAATTAGTTTCAGCTGTTTTTTTTCCGGGTGTTTTTTTGTGTGAATCCATTACTTTAGCATGCTTAATTTGTTTTATCAGAGAAACCGTATGAAAAAAGAGCAGATACCGGATTTCTGCAAAACATAACGACATTTCGGGTGGATTCAATAGTAAAAAGAACTACGATGAACTAAAATGTTCCACATTTATGATATTCCAGACAACCACCCCAACGACCACCACCACAACACCCACGACGACTACAACCACACCTACAACTACAACCACTACAGTAAGTTTTCAGTTTCAAGAAAACCATATCAAGAGCTAAAATCGGCATTTCTAATGGAGCCTTTTTCAGGTCGCAACAACTACAACCACTCCCACAACTACCACAACGACCCCACCAACAACCACTAAGGTGAATTTAGAGATTCCAAAGACTAAATGGAATCTAATTATGCGTTCCTGGATTCTCTCACAGCTATTGAAACTTAAAAATGAGCCCGACCAATGGGTTTTTGATCAAAAGTTACCCGAAAACATCTCTATCCTGTAACAAATCTTCGCGGTTTCGCATCCTCTACAAAATAGTTTCGCAATAAGAACATTTAGTGCGTCTACTATCTGAAAAGTGTCCCTTTGCAGACAACAACCTCCCCGACCACAATCCCAGCCACAACCCAGCCGTTCGACCCTTCAATGTGTGCGAACAAGTGCCCGACGAACTGGGTATACTACAACAACATGTGTTATGGAGTGAGTTGATCTGGTTTCGACATAAACCTTCTTCACCTGTACATTTCAGAAAATGGTGGGCCCTGCGAGTGGATATCACGTGTTCGAAGCGGAATGCGTGAAGCTGGGAGCTACAGTGGCAATGATAACGGATGTGGATATCAATGAAGCGTTGAGATGTATGAAGTGACGTGTTTCTAATCAGTTAGTTATTCGTGTTCCAGTGGCATTCAGTACGAACAGTGAGACTTCGGAAGAAGCGTGGATAGCCACCAACGGCTACACAAACTTCGCGCCCGACTGGCCGTGGGTGCCAATGTATGTTTACTGTTACGCGGTGAGCACTTGATTCTATAATATCATTTTCAACTGATTCATTGATTTTAGATGACCCTAAACCAAGTATACAACGGAACATACACCGCGAGAGCCAATTGGAGGTATTACCCGTGCGACACGCCGAAAGACTTTGTGATCTGCGGCAAAGCGGTGTGACGACGAGAATGGGGAAGAGACGAAGAGAAAGAGAGAAAGAAAGATAGAATGATGTGATGTTTGGTTTATATGAAATTGAATTATAATCAGAATTACATGGAACATTGGAGATTCAGATATCCAAATATATTATGAGGTTATGAAACAGCGATCTTGAATTACGGATAATTCAAGCAGCTCAGAAGGCCTCTTTCAGAAAGGTTGGTTCAGAAGTCACATTTAGCTCGTGGAACATGGTAAAGGTGGGTCTGATATCACTAGGATTAGGTCGATGATACCGTATTTCCTCGAATAGAGCGGCACCCCAAAGGAGAATCATTGTATATCGAGATTGATAAGAGATATCAAAAAAGTTGTCAACAGCAAACATGTAGATCATAACTAGGACTACAACTTTGCTGTTCAGAAATTTTTGGTATCTCTTATCAATCTCGAGATATAATGATCCTCCGGCAGCGTTTCAAGGAAAGATGGTAAGCGCACTGGCTCTCCACTGCTCTATCCATCCACGATCCTTAAAAAACCGTTTTCACCCAATTGATAGCATGTCAGCTCTGCTCGATCACATGCTACACTGTTCTGATACCATATCAGTTATCAGATAAACAGATATCAAGAGAAAGCATTCAATGTCTTTTCCTTGCTATACGGCTTTTTTCCTGACTTTTCACAGTCACCTAAAGCTGTTATCACATGTTTTGACAGTGTATCAGCCAAGATCAATCATCACTTGATCTGGAATCACCTATTCCAGAAGCAACCTTCTTTCTCCTTTCCTGAAGTCTCTAGAAAAACCGATTTCCCTTCCAATTCACGTCAAAGATCTCATACGCGCTCGCAACTTTGAAACCGATTATGACACGCACAGTGTGTTACTTTGAACCACCGAACATTTTCTGTTCTCCCCCCGTTTCCTACCGTTTCAAGTCAGTCGTCAGTTGCGACCTCTCTGGTTCAATGCAGTCAATTCAAGCACAAAACGTACTCTTGATAGTTCTGATCAGTGTGGCTGCAGAGAATATGACAGAGAGTGAGTTTTTCCATTTAATCCAACACGCCATTCTTTGGAAGTCTTTCAGAAGAGAAGGCTGCTCATCAGTACTTGGCCGGGGATTTTGTGAAGGACAACAGAGCGGCGGTTAGGAATGGAGAAGATGAGAGTGAGTTCTTGGTTGTGGTTCTCATGAAAACACCTTTCCAGGATGGATGTACAAATTCATGAACCAGAACACTATCCTTCCCCCGGAGAGCACTTCATCTGCTCTATCGGACACCTCTGATGCTGATCTCGTAGTGCTATCGGACGCCGTCGGAACCGCCGCATGTGCCACCGGATGGACGAGATACTCTGGCACTGGGAACTGTTACCTTGAGTCTTCTTCCACCTACACCTGGTACGAAGCGGAGGCATGGTGCTGGAGCCAGAGAGCCGGTGCACACTTGGTGTCGGTGCATAGTCAAGCGGAGGCGGTTTGGCTGAATGGTGAGAGGGAACGAGTTTAAGACAGTTGAAAAGTTGAAATCAGCCAGGTTCATAGACTGTAGTGTTTTATGCTGCCACTGTAACAGAGAAGTGGGAACGGTGTGCACAAGCACTGTTTTCCGTATGAACATGTGCCGTACTTCCTCGACAAACGCTGCCGGATAATCATTATATCTCGAGATTGATAGGAGATATCAAACAGTTATCAACATCAAACTTGTAGTACTAGTTATGATCTACAAACTTGCTGTTAACAACGTTTTGATATTTGTTACCAATCTCGAGATATAATGATTCTACGGCAGCGTTTGGGAAGCCGCTCTATTCGAGGAAATACGGCATTTATAAAATTTTTGAAACAGCTAAGTTTGCAAATGCTTTACGTTTTCTGGAACACTGTGACTTTGCTTGAATTTCAATTTACTGTTTCGACGACAAGTTATTGAAATCGCTATGAGACTTTCGAGATTCGAAAAGTACCATTACATCCTTCAAAAAACCCCAATTGCAGCCCAATACAAACTGTGGTATGCGCCACTGGACGATTGGATTGGCCTTCGGAGAGCTGTATGTCACCCCTTCCCTCCCCCCTTCTAGTAGATCAGTAACAAATTGCAGTGCGACAATGTGACCTACTACTGGACAGATGGGTCTACAGTCGACTTCCAGTGGTGGCAACCGGGTTATCCGAAATCGGCGTACGCCGAGGAGAGTTGCACCACGGTCGGTGTATCAAGATGCCCTTATCCATTGAGGACTTTCAGATCTGGGACACAGTACTTCTCGATTTGGTCTCTGGGTACGTTGCAGGACAGTTCGATGACATGAAGGATTGCGGGAGTGGTGGATCATCGGCCCTGTGCAAGTATGACCCGAATACTTGTGAGTCAAGGCAGAGAGAGAGAGAATGAGAAGGATCTTGGTGCTCTTTAGCAATCATCGGTGAGCAGTACACCCCACAAGTGTGCACAACGCCGGGACCATCGGTGGCGACGACTACTACTGAACAGACGACAACGACAACCACTACAACTACAACAACAACTACCACGACCACTCCAAGTACCACAACAACGACTCCAACGACTACCACGGCAGTGAGGGAGCTACTTGTGATAGAGTCAGAGCGAATTCATTCAGAAGACCACAACTACTGAAACTTCCACTATTCCAACGACTACTACTCTTACTACTATCATCACATCTCCTCCGACTTCCACTACCGCAACACCGACTACCTCCTTCAACACCGCCCTCTGCACCACTGCGTCCAGTTGCCCGGTGAACTGGATTGAGTACAACTCAATGTGCTATGCGGTAGGGTGTGCAGACTATTCCCTGTTTCAACAAACTGATAGATTGGGGACACGTAGCGTTTATTTGATTGTATAGCATGTTTTGATAACACGCAGAGCTCATTTCATTCACTACCCTCTTCAGTTCCTCTTCAACTCGGTACACTTTCCAGTTAATCACCGCCACTGCCACCTACGCGCAAGCGGTGAATGGATGTCAAACTGAAGGCGGATCTTTGGTGGAGATCTCTAGCTCTGACGAGAACGAAGCATTGAGAAGTTTGTCTGCTCTATGCCCCCCGTCTGAAACTCTCATTTTCAGAAGCGTTCTCCACTAATCTCGACCCCTCTTCCTCCTCAATCACCTCGCAGGCGTGGATCGGCAACTCTTCGTTCACCAACTGGGCGGCAGGCAAACCGGATCAAAGTGAAGGAGCGGGTGTGGAGTATTGCAATGTGGTGGGTGGTTCACGTGAATTCCATCGCCTCCTCATTCATTTCATTTGACGTTTGGCACAGGTGGAGACAACGCAAAAGACGCCGATAAATTCTAGCTCTCGCCCATACGTTCACTATGAGTCACCTGGTCACTACACTTTTTTTTAAAATTCTTATTCACTTCTCAATGAAGTATCGAAATAATAAATAATAATAATAAATTTCAGTTCGCCCTGTCCGCCGTCGAAAGTCTCGGCTATTCGCGTGGAGTGTGGACGGATGAGCCGTGTTCTAGCACTCAACAGTACGCGATTTGCTCCAAGACAATGTGATGAGGACGCAATGAATGAACGGATGAGAAATGCAAAAGATGTACAGTTACAATGAAACAATAAAGTTGATTGAGAGAGAGAAGACTAGTGCGTTCACAGTGTTTTTTGCAAACAACTTCACAAAAAAGAGAGCTGATGAACAAATTGACGCCCAGTGAAGTATAAACAAGTGATTTCTGAACTAAAATCATTCGAAAAGATGCGACAACCTTTCAATTTCGAATCCCAACGATGAGTCGAGTTGGTTACCAATGCTAGCGGCTGGAATAAAATCTCAAAAACAGCCGAAAATAGGAAAACAAAGTAGAATAAACTAGATGTCAAGTTGGTATTGCCAACTACACAACGTGTAGTTCAAAAGTTTACATGACCCAAACAGAACTACATTTGCACAAGTATGACCAATTTCTGTACCCATCAGATGATCCATTGACAAGTACATAGTTTGGTTGCAAATGGACTTGCAGTGCAGTTTTTGTCATCTGTAGACTACAGTTTCAACTGCACTTTGTTTAATTGACTGTAGGCCGTTTTCTGTTCGTTCTATTTCTTTTATGGCCCTTCTGCTGTTCCCAAAATTCTGTATCAATCGGTAGAAACATTCAAATGCGACACGAGAGACTACAAATGACCTTAAGCTTCCTGCACTCCCATCTCGGCCAAATATCGATGAATTAGGTTGAAACATTCGGGCAACATGTACCGCTGTGACCCTAATTGACTACTTGATTAGTTGTTCTGAAATCAGAATTCTTTCAGGCATTTCAGTGGTCCAGTGGAACTAGAGTTCAGTATCAGCCATAGTTTTCATCATACTTTCAGATCACTAATCAAGTTGTAGATCAGGATCACAGTTGCACATGTTGTACAAACGTATCAGCCTACTCCATCGAGATTAGTCATTTTTTTTCGAACAAAGTTTTTTTTATTGATTTTTTGGAATCTAATTGTGATCTTATTAAAAAGACATCTTGATTCGAGCCGTATTCATATCAGTTGCATTTGGTCGATTCATCGCTGTTCCTTCGCAACTTTCTCCCGTTGAGCCAAATGAGCAGTGTTCGAGAGGAAGGTAGGTGCTCCTTTGTGACATCTGTTCGCATAGTGACCCTTCTCTCCACACTGAAAACAGTTCGTTTTAAAACATAACAGTATAATGACTCACTTTATAGCATGTGACATCCGATCGATTCCTCTTCTTTTCCTGTTCGTAAGATCTCGGAAGGGAACACCATGCCGTCAATCTGTGGCATGTGATCGAGGGTTTCTGATGAGTGACAGTCGAATTACTGCTGGTCGGAATGGAGAATGAAGGGTGAGACAACTGGCAATCGGGGCCTTTCGGACAGAAACCGATGAGGTAGTTGGGGCAAACGGCACGACGACGATGGCGGTTCTTGCAGAGCGGTCCGTGGCGGCAGAATCCACGGTCATACCACCGGCAGTCGGTGATCTTCGTCTCGGGGTCGACGTGCCGGAACGGACACTCCCGGCTGCTGCACACGCCGTACTTGGAGAAGAAGAAGCATTCGGGCATCTTGGTCAGGTCGTACTCGTGCAGGAAACCGCACCCGTCGCCTTTCTTGCACAGTCTTCGGAGCCACACGACCCGCTTCTCGCCGACTACGTGTCGCAGAGGGCACGTGTTCGGGTACGGGCAGATTCCGAGGGAGTGCTTGCGACACACCGCTCGGCCAGTCTTGTCCAGATTGCGGAATGGGGCCTGGAAAAGGGAGAGAATGAGAATGGGTGGACAACTAGACAAATGGGATACCTCTTTGATTCCTCTCTGGTTGAAGAGGGCTTCTTCCACATCAGACATCTTTGCCGTGAAATTGGAGACCATTTCGGTCATCGATTGGGGCATGAATGTCTTTCGGATGGCTTGAGCTTCGGTTTGGGTGATGGACAACATCTGAAAACGAATACATTAAGGTTCGAGTTGAACGTAGTCGAGGAATGAAGTTGTTATCGAAACGGAAAGAGTAAGGATTAATAGAAAATATTATATATTTCAAAAATTTTGGAACCTCCATTTTTCACGTGAACTGATGAGCTTGCTTGTCTCGTCATGAATAGAGGGTACGTGGATTCCGTATGAACGGGTGACCCCTTTCATTCACAACCGAGACCAGCAAGCTCTCCAGTTTACGTGAAAAATGAAGGTTCCAAGATTTTTGAAATATATAATACGTTCAACTCGAACCTTAATGTATTCGTTTTCAGATGTTGTCCATCACCCAAACCGAAGCTCAAGCCATCCGAAAGACATTCATGCCCCAATCGATGACCGAAATGGTCTCGAATTTCACGGCAAAGATGTCTGATGTGGAAGAAGCCCTCTTCAACCAGAGAGGAATCAAAGAGGTATCCCATTTGTCTAGTTGTCCACCCATTCTCATTCTCTCCCATTTCCAGGCCCCATTCCGCAATCTGGACAAGACTGGCCGAGCGGTGTGTCGCAAGCACTCCCTCGGAATCTGCCCGTACCCGAACACGTGCCCTCTGCGACACGTAGTCGGCGAGAAGCGGGTCGTGTGCAAGCACTGGCTCCGAAGACTGTGCAAGAAAGGCGACGGGTGCGGTTTCCTGCACGAGTACGACCTGACCAAGATGCCCGAATGCTTCTTCTTCTCCAAGTACGGCGTGTGCAGCAGCCGGGAGTGTCCGTTCCGGCACGTCGACCCCGAGACGAAGATCACCGACTGCCGGTGGTATGACCGTGGATTCTGCCGCCACGGACCGCTCTGCAAGAACCGCCATCGTCGTCGTGCCGTTTGCCCCAACTACCTCATCGGTTTCTGTCCGAAAGGCCCCGATTGCCAGTTGTCTCACCCTTCATTCTCCATTCCGACCAGCAGTAATTCGACTGTCACTCATCAGAAACCCTCGATCACATGCCACAGATTGACGGCATGGTGTTCCCTTCCGAGATCTTACGAACAGGAAAAGAAGAGGAATCGATCGGATGTCACATGCTATAAAGTGAGTCATTATACTGTTATGTTTTAAAACGAACTGTTTTCAGTGTGGAGAGAAGGGTCACTATGCGAACAGATGTCACAAAGGAGCACCTACCTTCCTCTCGAACACTGCTCATTTGGCTCAACGGGAGAAAGTTGCGAAGGAACAGCGATGAATCGACCAAATGCAACTATTAGGGTGTTCCATAAGTTCGTGAACATTTTCATTTTTTTCGATTTTTTATTAACAACTCGAGATCAATCAAACATCAATCAATGATATATTGGCCATGATAAGCAATGACCTTCCTCTATCGATCGGGCAGACTGTCGAGGCCAGCCTTCCAGAAGGCAGTCTTCTTCGAGGCGATCCAGGCGTCGATGTCGCCAACGACATCTGTCCTTGCCTTGAGGTGCTTCCCATCAAAGTGGTGCTGGAACGACCGGAAGATGTGGTAATCACAGGGACTGATGTCTGGTGAGTACGGTGGGTGTGAGAGCGAATCGGTTCCGTGACGATCGAGAGCAGACTGGGTCGCTTTCGCCTTGTGTGGTCTCGCGCTGTCCCATAGGAGACATGTTTTGGCCAGTCTCGGAGAGTGGAGAAGAGCAGCCGACTTCATCTCTTGCAGTTCCACAGCGAGGGTCTGGGCGGTGACGGTTGTGTTCCCCGCAAGAATGTGATAGTGCACAGCGGAAGCTTCTTCGAGTGAATGTCTCGCTTCGAGCGAGTGGGCATGGGGTCACCGACACTGCACCAAATCGGATTGTGGGCAGGGTTGCAGAAGTATACCCACTTCTCACCATGACAGAATAGTCGGCAGATGATCTTTCTCGTTTCCGAATTTTGGACATTTTTGTCGCAACTGTCAATGCGCTTCTGGAGCTGCGCCGGGCTCAATTGATGAGGAATGGTTTGAGGGCGTTTCGACACCTTATCAGCATGAATCGGAGATCGATACACTGTTGCATGTGGAGCTCCAGTAGTCGTTCGTAGTCCACGTACAGAAGATTCCGGTTCGTTCTCCAGGGCGGCGAGAATAGGGACCTAATCCGTAGACATAGGGCGTCCGGAGCGTGGTTTATCCTCGAGTTCAAAGTCTCATTTTTGAAACGACACCACCATTTGAACACCCAGCCTCGAGAGAGCATTGAAAGGTCAAACTGATCCTTCATGAGCTTTATCGACTGACTCATCGAGTGCCCAGAACGGAAGTGGTTTCTCAAAGGGAGATGGAGGCGAATCTTGTCATCCATCTTGCAACAATCGTAGTGCTCGATCGAAGAACGACAGGAAGTGAACTATTACATGTAAACAAAACACAAGTAAACTACCTTAGAATGAACCACAACATCAATCTCAATTGATCAGTACACCTAAAAAATTTGAATTCAAATGAAGTGTTCACGAAATTATGGAACACCCTAATAATATGAATACGGCTCGAATCAAGATGTCTTTTTAATAAGATCACAATTAGATTTCACGTGTCTAGGGTACTTTCTTTTGTGTTCTCCTTTGTATAACTCTAGTTTAAAATTTTGAAAAAAATCGACAAAAAAAAAATAAAAAAATAAAAAAAAACTTTGTTCGAAAAACGGACCAATCTCGATAAAGTAGGCTGATACTATCGGATGCCATCGAAATGGCCCCGCAACCGAGAAAAAGTGGCTCGCTTCGCTTGGCGGGTCTTGCAGCGGAAAAATGCACAGCTGATATGAATGTTACAGTAATCTCATGTTTATTTTTTGAATTTTTTTGCTTTTTCGTGAAAAATGGCGCGTTTAACTAATTTTCGTCGGATTTTTTGCATTTTTCACAAAAATATCATCGAAACGTACCGTCTTCTTGGTAAAACGCGCCATTTTTCACGAAAAAGCAAAAAATTCAAAAAATAAACACGAGATTACTGTAACATTCATTTCAGCTGTGCATTTTTCCGCTGCAAGACCCGCCAAGCGAAGCGAGCCACTTTTTCTCGGTTCCGGGGCCATTTCGGTGGCATCCGATAGTGTGTTGATTGATTTATTGAGGAAGGGCATTACCACTTATACATCAACAGAAATAAGAAGAAAATGTGTGTCAGTAGTTGTGACAATTGAGACGGAGGTGTTTAGATAAATCTAGGGAATTTAAATTTTTACTAAAAGAGGAAGCTGAGGGCTTAAGGGGAAACAGTAGAGAGGGGAGCTGGTTCCAGCATTTGAGGGCGCGATTAGAGAGGGGTTGGGATGATTTTTTGTTAGTATTTTTTAGGTTACAACGAAGTTGGTAGGGGTGACGGCGAAGAGAGGGAAGATTTACACGGGCAAGGAAGAGGGAATGATTCACAATGGTTTCACCGGTGACAACAAGCTTATAAAGCATTACAAGATCAGCGAGGAGTCTTCTTAACTCAAGAGACTGGAGAGAACACGTAGAAAGGGAAGAGAAGTATGACACATAGGGAATGTTAAACTTTTTGAAAAGACGAAATATGAAAGATTTTTGAACAGATTCGATGTGGGTGATGTGGGTGATAGAGATAGGGGAGAAAACTTCGGAAGCATACTCAATGATGGGTCTAATATAAACAGTGTAACACCGAATATAGGAGGCGAGAGGTGCATATCGTAAGATGTTGAAAATAATATTGATTCTTTGGTGGCATTTAGCGATAGTGGTATCGATGTGTCTCGAGAAAGATAGGTCGGATTGAAACAGTATACCCAAGTCACGGATAGAGTCAGTAAAAGGGATCACGGAGCCACATACAGTGAAGACAGAGGTGTTGATATGTTTTTTCCCAGTTGGGAAGTTAGTGTGGAGACATTTGTTGGGTGCGACATGCAACTGCCATTTATCACACCAGTCGTGCAGAGAATTAAGGTCACGCTGGAGAACATGAGGGACAGTGGACATAATCTTGAGATCATCAGCATAAAGTAGGTGCTCCGAATCAAAATTATCACCAACATCATTAACATATATAAGGAAAAGTGTAGGCCCGAGGACACTACCTTGTGGGACACCAGAAACAACAGGAACACATACGGACGTAGAGCCGTTTACCCGAACCATTTGAACACGATCGGAGAGAAAATTAACGATCCAATTGAGTAGATCACCATCAATTCCATAGGCCCGGAGTTTGATGGCGAGTTTGGCGTGGGAGACGGTATCAAACGCCTTCTTGAAGTCGACGTAGATTGCTTCGGTAGTGGATTTACACATAACATTGCCATGCAACAGGGACTGATAAGAAAGAAGTTGGGAGACAGTGCCACGTCGGGAACGGAACCCAAACTGAGTGTCAGCGATCAAGTGATGAGAGTTGAGAAACTTGGTGAGATGGAAACGGACAATTTTTTCGAGGACTTTACATGGAGACGACGTGAGACTGATAGGACGGTAGTTGTTTGGGTCACTTCGAGGTCCTTTTTTGTGAAGGGGTTTGACAATTGCGGTTCTCCACGCGGATGGGAGAGAGCCAGACCGAAGCGACCTGTCAAAAATGATGGAAAGAGGCAGAGCCAACGGGGTACACATGCGCTTGAGGAACACTGACGGAATACCTTCCGGAGTAGTGTTGACTTTGGCGGGGACACGAGATAAGAACAATTCAACAATATGGGGACTGACGTCGACGGAGGATAAGCGGTGCAGGGTGCGATCAGTAAAAGAAGGCATGCTCCCGTCGTCTTGAGTGAACACTTTAGAGAAGGCTGTAGAGAAGAGTGCTGCCTTTTCCGAGTCTTCTGTTACCTCCGCACCACCATCTCCATCGCGGAGTGTACCAATGCTCTCGTTGCTTCTAAGTTTAGAGTTGACGAATTTGAAAAATGAGTTAGGAGAAGAACCCTCACAAAGACGCTTCTCCGTCATACGCTTCTCCTCAGTAGCAATCCAACCAAAAAAGCAGATGTGAGGCTAATAGAATCGGTGCAAAACTCCTTCACCCGAAGACTTATCTGCCGACAGAAAGGAAAATTCATTTCCGTTCAGGACGCAGATTACAAAAGCGCACCTGAAAGGAATAAACACTTCGGGCTGCTTAGCCTAGAACAGCGACGGCAGATAACCGATAGAAAAATGCTACATGCTCTAATGAACAAGAAAATAGACATCGATTCAAAACAGCTATTCTCTTTCTCGACTGACACCAAGACCCGCGCCACAACTAGATTTTTCTGGAAAAAATGCAAAACAAAATTGCGAAGAGACTTCTTCACCAATCGCACGCTAAGCAAATTTAACAGAACCTGACCGAACGGGGGCGATGTCTCCCAGTCTCCTCAATACATGCATATTTTGTTCCCTATCATTTCCGTTATCAACACTGGCCCTTCTCAATTACGCCCTTTCGCACCGGCCCTCATTAACAACTCCTTTTTCATTTTTACTTTATGCCATCTCATCGTCTTATTCTTAACCAAGTTCATTTGTATTCATGCATTTCTTTACGTTCTTCCTAGACGTAATAAAATAATAATAATAGTAACATGTGCAACTGTGATCCTGATCTACAACTTGATTAGTGATCTGAAAGTATGATGAAAACTATGGCTGATACTGAACTCTAGTTCCACTGGACCACTGAAATGCCTGAAAGAATTCTGATTTCAGAACAACTAATCAAGTAGTCAATTAGGGTCACAGCGGTACATGTTGCCCGAATGTTTCGACCTAATTCATCGGTATTTGGTCGGGATAGATGCTCTCGAAAGTGCACATGAACACTCTTTCATCCTGGGTTTCCTTTCTCTCGTTCTAGAGAATGTTGCCAAGTTTATTCCATTCTCACTCTCTGTTTCAGGATTTTCAGAACACTATAAGCCATTGGCTTGCTTCCTTGATTCATCCTACAGCTAATTTCCCAATCAATTTACAATTTACAGTTAGGCCGCATTCCATACCTGACAGGAAGATGATATCAAACGTGTTTGCAAACCGTCGCCCGTGTAAACGCAAAGCGCGGCGAGTGCGTCCGTTGCCTCGATAGCTCAGTTGGGAGAGCGTTAGACTGAAGATCTAAAGGTCACCAGTTCGATCCTGGTTCGGGGCAATTCCTTTTGCAAAGTGTTTTGAGAGCATTCGGCTCAAAGTTCCAAGATCCAGTGTTCGAAAATCGTGGGTAGAGAGAGTTCCCGGAAACCAATGTGTTTGTTTCCCTCCTCTTCCTGCTCCAATTTTTGTAAGAATTCCCGTGCTCCAATCAACATCCACTCGTCAAAAATCACCAAAATACGGGAAAAGCCCCGTCCTCCACCGTCTAATTGACCGTTTCGCTTCTTCTTTTCATCCCGACGACGTCAACAGGACGCGACGTCTCCAGAGATCCGAGTTCCGAGAAGGCGTGTTTCCGAATAATCAGGATCGGAGTTCGAGAAAAGAAGAACTTAATCGCCTCAAACATCGTCTGGACGTGGACGGCGATGAGGAATAAACATGCCTCGGAATAGAATAGAACATGATGAGGGCGGAACACCTTCTCCTTCTTCATGTTGTTTGTCATCCTCTCTCTCTCTCTTTCTCTCTCTCTCTCACTTTCTCTTGTTTTTCAATACGCGTTCGTAAGTGTGAGAGACACCTGAAAAACTGCACAGACCGACCCGATAACAAGAATCCGTTCGTTGTCGCCCCGGTTCCCACGCTCTGGTGGTTTTTGATAGGTTCCGCATCCGCTTCTCTCCCTCCTTTCCATCATTCCGTTGTGTCGTTGATCTACCGGCAGAGCTTTCAGAGACGATGCTGATCACTGTGCTGTTTGGCGATCCGATTTTGGAGTGAGTTTCTTTTAGAGTGGGAGTTCCTGTTTCAGTGTTGTCTAGAATATGTGAACGTAGCAAAGAGAAAGTGCTTCTGCGTTGTTGGTCGTAATTACACAATAGGTGGATTTCTCACTCTCTGAAACCCCATTTTCAGCCCTGTCCTGTACAACTGCTCTGGCACAGAGGTCCACGTGGAACCCCATGTTCTCCTCGGAACCCTCTACTTTACATTGGGATTATTGGCGCAGGTACTATCAAAATCACCCCCAAGTGACGCATTTTACGAGAGAAATCATTTCATGACTGCCCTCGGTCTCGTTCAGAACGTGAACGAAATAAAGGGATTTTCTCATTTTTAGACAGAAAAAACAAATCACATGTTCTCAATGAGACCAACGGCAGCCGTGAAATGAATTTTCTCGTCAAGCGCCCCCACTTTTGTGTCATTTTGATAATAAGAGGGATTGGGCAGTTGGACTGAAGAAGACAAGAAATGAAGGAGCAGGACTCGGAAAGATTCAGGGATTTTGCTCACTCGCGAAAAGCGTACTGTTTCGAAAAGTGCAGATTTCGTTTGATTCGCTTCATTCCCATTCTTGGAACCCCTATATAGCACCGCAACGTGTACTTTGAATGTCAAGAGAAGCACGTTTCAGTTACAGTAGCTGGGTTACGGTAAGAGTTGATAAGAACCGCGAATTCAGGATCCCTAGCAATTTCCTTCTGGGTTACTGTTTCATAAAAAACTTTAGGTTCGTGATTCTCATGGGTAGGAAATCAGCGATTCGGAAAACATATAGCGGGTGTTTTGTGCACTTAGACGTGACATTGTGTGCACTATTCATGTCCGGACATGAGTACTTGTACGAAACGTCATTTTCCATCGAAAAAAGATTTTGGTCGTTTTCGCCCCATTTTGGTAACCACATTTTTCAATTCCGCCCGCTTTTGGCACACTCTCTAATGATCCTCATTTCTGAAAAAATAACTGTATGATTGGCTAGACTCTTTGTTTTTTGCGATTTCTATGATCCTCCAGTCCCCCCCCTGATTCTCGGTTTCAAGCCACTGTTAAGTGCTTTAGTGGTTACCTTCTACCTCATTCCCATCTTATCCAGCCGTTTTGAAACACAACGCACCAAAAAACCTTATCGTCACCTCTTCAAACACCTCTTTCTCTTCTTATTATTCTTGTCAACAACGCCTCAAAAACGAAGAAAAGGTACCCGTTTTCCGGCACAGACTTTCACCTGTCAACGGGTGGGTACTTCATTTTCCGAGTGATTTGTGAACAATAAGTGTCCAAGGGGGGCAATACTTGATTGGAATGGGTTCTCAGTGGGAACGAGTACTCGGGGAAATTGGAATACTCACTTCCTTATCACCGTACGTAGCAATCAATTAAACAGTGTCGAAAACGTTCCCGTTTCATCAACTTGATGAAACAGTGACGTCCAACCCTTTTCAGTCATGCACGTTTATCATTTCCAGATCCTCTACCTGCTCATCATGAAGACGTTCTGGCGCCACGAGCCGTTTTGGGAGCACGCGTGTTATCGGATCATGTTCTTTCTCGGTATGTCAATGTCTCTCGAGGCGTCACGCCCCGAAAAGAAACAAATGAGGACGATGATCTTTGAAAGTTCATGTGCTGATCATGACTGATGGGAACGAAGGGAGTAAACAGCAGTCGGGTGATTTTTGGAGAATAGGACACAGATGGGACGTTGACTTGTTTGGCAGGAAAGATCTTGAGGGGACAATGAATTTCTGTTTCACCTATTCATTTTCTAAAATCCTTGTAACGAATTGTTAATTGATGGAACTTTGCAAATCCTTCCAAAACATGGTGAAGATTAATTGAAGGTTGTAGAGCCTGTTCATAACTTTTTTGGGACAGATTTCGAATGTTTGCTGTTCCAGCTTCTCTAGTTCAATTTGAGCTTATTGAGATGCCGCACTTGGATTTGAAGCCTATTTGTAGGCACCGCAACGAAAGGGGGCGTGGTCGGTCGAATTCTTCTGACCGTTCCATTTTTGGGTCTTTGTGGACCTGTAGCGCGGCCAATACCTTATCGACCACTGTGGAAACGACTAAAGTATACGTATTCGACTACGTAGAATCGATTGGCATTATCAGTTTTATCAGAAAACTCCTAGTTTTCGCGAAAAATTCAGAAAACGAGGCTATTTGCATTGAAGCATAGCCTATCCCTGGATAGAAGCACCCACTGAATGTCTCTGACAGTCTCCTGTCCAAATTCCATGCCAAATTTGTCATTTCAACCGCAAAGTGGTTATTTAAACATGTTTTCTGCTGAATTGAACATACGGCTACATTCATTTGTCAAGTGTTTTCTGTATCACTGTTTCAAGAGAACCATCTATTCAAACAACACGATCTCATTTCAATCCGGCTCCCAAGTTACTGCTCTTAAACCAACCTCTTTCCATCCCGCAAAGTTTTATTGCAAACGGTTCTGGACAGTTGGAACACTTGTTAGACTCAACCCATCCACCAAATTTCCAGGAATCCCCGACTTCCTGAGCCTGATCGTGTGTGCCGAGTTTGCGGGTGTGTGGTCGATGCTGGGCCTCCACCCGTGCTACGACATGCAGACCTCCTTCCTCTTGGGATGCCTTGTCTTCGGCACGTGGCACATGAGCTGCTTCTACGTCCTCATTCTGGCGTTCAACCGCAGTTGCGAACTCGTCGCGCCGTCTCTCGGGTCAGTTTGGTGGTGTGGTTGGGGGAAGATAACTGTTTTGATGGTTGATATAATACAATCATGTCTGGGTTCGTGAAGTCGGAGGTGGAGAGTTCCTGGTTCCCGGCCCAACGGAGATGGATTGTCTAGGTACTTGGAATTGTGGGAATTTGATCCAGACGAACTGGAATACATTGCAGAAAACTAAAGGCGTTAATGAGAAAGAAGCAAAGACCGCCTGGAAGTTCCAGGGAAAACTACTGTTTCCTGTTTCTGAAACAGTGGAAAACATGGGATGTAAGAATTTCTATGATATGTAGAAATGGTCAGGGAGATAAGAGAGTGCGGAAATAGTTGTGTCTTTCAGAGCAAAATGTTTGGGAAAAACATAGAAGTGTAATGTTTTGTGGTTTTCAATAGACAGAATTGTGACTGACTGTCTGCGCTCTCTTATCTCTAACCGTTCCCAGATTCTGCCTTCCCCCACTATTTCAGTCGCACTAGAATGGTTGCTAGGATGGACATGATCTGGGCATTTTGAAACAGAGATCATTCAGTTCCCAATTCCAGCCGCCTCATCTTCACTGGAAAACCGCTGACCGTCGTCCTCTGCCTTCCGATCTTCTACTTCATCTACTTCACATTCTTCACGAAACCGCTCGTCTACAACGTCCAGGAGTCGACGTTCCTCCTGAACCCCAACACTGCGGCGACTATCAACTTCAATCCTGACTTGGTGTGTGATCTCCCATGCCCCTCCCCCCATTCCAATTATTTCAGTACGCAGTGTACGGATTCATCTTCAACAACTTCTTCGTCATGTTCTTCATCGGCGTCAACTACTTCACCGTCTGCGCGTTCCTCCTCTACCACTCGTGCTCCACGAGCATCCAGAAGGTGTCGAAGGTCTATCGGCAAGTGACCATTCAGTGCATGGTCGTGTGCACTTGCCACTTCATCGGATGCTTCCTCTACATCTACATGCAGTACGTAGAGCTGCCCAATGTCTTTCATGTCATTGCGCAATTGGCTTGGATTGGCAATCATGGTGGGCTTTTCATAATTCTTACGCATTCAACAGGAAACAGAATTCTTCAAAAACGCAATTACTGAGATAATGGAAGCCCACTGTTCTGATATCTTGAGTCTAAAACAGTACTTTATAAAAAAAGTTACAGAGTCGGAAAGATTACTTTAAAAGTTTTTTTTGTTTGGATAATGGTTCTAGTCGTAAAAATTTTATGAAAAAAACACCAGTGGCTTTTCCCAAGAAAATCCACAGTTTCCTTTATCCCCTCAAAAACAAGGGAACCTTGAATACGCGGCTGAGAAGAATATGACTACTGTAACAAACTCAGCTCATTTGGGTTATCATGGGCAAGAGTGAGAAATTACTGTTTCTCGGAAAGCTTTTCACAATTCCACTCCATTGTAGACTCTGTTTGGCAGAATATGAACGCATTCAGTTTCACTAATCCGTTTCTTGAAAAACCAATGAAAGAGAAAACGGAATGTGTTGTGGTAGAGATTCGAATGATTGACTTGAGATTTGGAACGTTTTGCTTGAATTTGAGATGAAACAATTTGTCATTTCGGTGGGGAGAATTAAAAAAGTTTACATTAACAATACAAGAGAATTGAGGTGGTGAATAGGAACCTCTGAAATCGGAATCCGGAGAAATGAACGCTTCGCAGAATGAATTCTTGGAAACTCTGATCTGTAGTTTTGTTTCTGTCTGCATAGTTGTGAAACGGGAAAAAATTGCGACTAGACAATTGGAGCTACTGTATTTAAAGCGGCACCCCCCAAACGCTTCGGGAGGATCATTTTATCCCGAGATTGATAAGAGATATCAAAAAGGTATCAACAAAAAACTTGTAGTCCTAGTTATGATCTTTAAGTTTGCTGTTGACAACTTTTTCATATCTCTTATCAATCTCGACATTTAATGATTCTCCGACAGCATTACCGCTTCATTCGAGGAAAGACGGTAATTTTTATGGACTGAAAATTGGAAGTCTGGTTTTTAATTTTGGAGGATATAGAAATAACCCCCCTAGAAACTCAAAATGTTCCTCTCTCAAAAATTTTCTCAAAAGTCCATCCGATAATGCCCTCCAAACTTCCAGGTCTTCCCCCCTTTGTCTACATCATCTTCAACGGCTCAATCCGCTCGAAAATCTCCTTCTGCAACCTGAAAATCGTCAAAGTCTCCGTCTCGGAGAGCCAACGAAAGTCGCAGCTGGAACTGACGAGTCAGAAGAGAAACACACAAACGGTGTTCTGATAACAATGGGACATTGTGTTGTGCCATTGTGCCGATGACATAGATATGCTAATTTATGATTTCTTTTCTCGCTTTTTTTCGAAAACTGTACATATACATAAAAGCATAGCAATACAACAGAAAAATTCATTGGAAATCAGATATGAAACTGTTCCTAACACTTCTCCTCTGGCTTCACTGTTTTACTGAAACCGTAAGTTTCTCGTTTTCCCCTTCTCCAATGCTATCTCGCAGACCGGTTTCGCCATAAAGAACAACACCCTGGACCGATCCATCGACGAGATGCTCTTCCGCATCGAATCATCGCTCCGACGTCGAAATTCGACCGAATTCGCCTCCTATTTCGCCCCGAAATTCGACTCGGAATGTGCGTGGAAGTTTGTCGAATGGCGCGATCAGACGTGGAGGCGTTGTCGCAGAATTGACGGCGAATTTTGAGAAAATGACTGTTTCCGAGTATATTAGAGAATGAAGTGCTCTTCTGATGTTCATTTTATTTGAATTGCAGCATGGTTCAAACGCTACTACTCGCAGCTGACGCGCAGCCAATTGGAGTCGTTCGTGGTGAGTTGGAGATCCGGAAAACCGGAGAAGCTGATTGGCAAAACACGGTTTGCCGATAGCACCCAATATCCAGTAAAACCGGCGTAATTGGGAACGTCTGTGATCAGATGCTCTGTCGCAGAATCATGATATCTCGAGATTGATAAAAGATATCAAAAAGGTTTCAACAGCAAACAAGTTTCAACAGCAAACTTATAGTCATAGCAATGATCTACAAGTTTGCTGTTGACAACGTTTTCATATCTCTTATCAATCTCGAGATATATTGATTCTCCGGTAGAGCTCTCTTTTGATAGTGTTACGAATAGAAGGTTTTTATAATATGTTACCTTTTCCTTCTATTGTAAGTGTCTCTATCACAATGTGTTAGATGTCGACATCTTTATTTTAAGTCGGTATGAAGAGTAGTCCGAGACACGACTACTCCCGACCGATGCAAACGCATAGACTGAATGTAATACGGGTCATATGCGCGGGGTCCGATATACATCGGAGTAGTTCCGATGAATAATAACCTCCGCGTAATATGACCTTCGTAAACAATCATAGATCACAATGAGGAAAAGTGAAATAGCACAGACTATAGAAATAGGTCTGTGACATCCCACCCCCTTTGGAAAGATGGCTTCGTCCTCGAAGCTGGATGAAAAGAGCTTGAGGGAAACTCACTTTTCCAAAGAGTTAATTACATCAATAATCAGAAAAAACAATGCCTTGCGGATCCCCCTCTCCCGACAGCTGCTTCGTCCCTGAAGCCTCTCATGGAAAAAATGTAAAGTTTTGTTTTTAATGAGAGTTCGACAGGTCGAATCAGTTGTGAGAGAGGTTACATACCAATCAAACACACATAATCAAGGAAAAGTGAACAAGTAGAATCTAGGCCTAAGGAGTATCGCTGCAGCTATTTGACATTGAAATGCGCTCAATCTTATTCTAGTAGCCAGCCTCAATTAGAATCGGCGTTGAGCAGTCGCGGTCAATTACAATTCAATAGGAAAACAGAACTCAAGTCAATTGGGAAACACAGTACATCAAAATAATAGGGGGAGAAATGTGGGTGAAAGATTCTGCTCAAGTAAACAATTCAACTGCGAAAAATAAGTTCAATCTCTTTCTGAACTTTCAATGTCTCAATCTCTAGGCTCTATGGCTCTCTAGGCTCTATGGCTCAAACTCTCTTCCGGCGTCCTTTGCGCATGCGGGGAGTATTAATTCAGAGACAATATCAATCAATTACTAACAGTTGTAGGGTCGAATCAAGTAAAAAGTGTCAAGGGGATTTCTCACGCAGAAAAAGTGCCGCTCCTTGTGTTCCATGAGATGATCTGCATACGATGACTTCTCGGCTTCAATAGTAGATGTTCAGCTTGTCCAAGACGAGTAGAGAATACAAATAATAGTGTGGAATAAGGATAGACGAAATAACTGACGGTGTAGCGGTTTATGTCAGCACTCAGGAATAAATCCATAGATCACACGGTTCGCAGGAATCCTTGCCGGAATAGGTAACGAACGGCATGGATTCCCTACTGTTGGGAACCTCCATATTACGAATAGAAGGTTTTATATAATATGTTACCTTTTCCTTCTATTGTAAGTGTCTCTATCACAATGTGTTAGATGTCGACATCTTTATTTTAAGTCGGTATGAAGAGTAGTCCGAGACACGACTACTCCCGACCGATGCAAACGCATAGACTGAATGTAATACGGGTCATATGCGCGGGGTCCGATATACATCGGAGTAGTTCCGATGAATAATAACCTCCGCGTAATATGACCTTCGTAAACAATCATAGATCACAATGAGGAAAAGTGAAATAGCACAGACTATAGAAATAGGTCTGTGACAATAGCATCCGATAGTACACATCTCACAGAACCCCAAAGATCTAGCCTCTAAGAGTTACATATCTTTTCCAGTTCCGCCGCTACGGCCACGTGGATGGTCGCGGGAAGGACTTCAAATTCAAGTTCTCCGAGTCGCACACCGTCAAAGACCATCTGCTACTCCGTTCGTTTGTCGCCGAGACGAAGCGCACGCCGACCAACTCGTTCGCCATTCAAACGATTCGCTCTTATGGGGAGTATTAAATTGGATGGATTAGTTTTTACTATCTGCTGATGAAATGAAAACGATTGCTTGAAACCGAGATGTGATGAAATGGAAATCAGAGAGTCAGAGAAACTCTCAAAGTGAACGAAAAGGGGCAGGTGATGGGCAGGTGGCGGGCACGTGAAAACCAATCCAAAGTGTCTGGAAGTCTGGAAATTGTCAACTTTTTGCCATTACCATGTCCAATTTCCACTTTTCACTGTTTCCATCGATCATCTTGTAGTGGTGTCCGTCTGAAAATGACTTTTACCCTCTTTCAAAATGTAGCTAGAATTGAGTTCTCAACAGCAAAAATTCTGTGAAAAGTGTGCTCTATCGAATGTTCAAAGAACCATCTGAACCAAAGAACCATCGGTCCACAGAGAAAAAAGTTAGCTCTTCTTTTCGGAGCACGTCGAATTCCTCGTCCTGTTTCACGTGGCCATGACCCTGACCTAAACCGTGAACGTGTCAGCCACCCGTTTCTCGTATGAACTCTTCGAAAAACGAGTACATTTTCCCACGAAATGAGCTGTTTCGTGTCCGTCGCTCTCCTGTTCCTACTCTTGGGATGTGTGAGTTTCGGACTTTCTTTTCCAATTTCAGCCCTCCAAGTCAATTTCAGTCTTCGACCGAGGGATTGAGAAACGCCACACTTAACGGCGAGATTGACGACCTGCTGCTGCAAATCGAGAAGAGTGTGAAGGATCGGAATCTGACCGAATTCGCCAAGAACTTCCACTCGGAGTTTGATGCGCAAGCATGGTTCAAGCGGTATTACGCGGAGCTGACGGAGGATCAGCTGGACAGTTTCCTCGTGAGCTCCCCTCCCTTCTCTCCTCCTCAACTGCCCCCTCCCCTTCCAGATCCGCCGCTTCGGACACGCGGAACGCGAAGGCGATCACTTCAAATTCAAGCTCTCCGAATCGCGCAACATCGGCTCCACGTACAATCTGCGCGTGTTCGTCGCCCGCACCAAGAGCATGCCGTCGAATCCGTTGGCGATCGTCGAGTTGACGAAGGTCAGCAAGTTCAAGAGGCTCGATTGAGCAACGAGAGCATCCATCCGGGTCGTGTGAGGAATTCTTGAAACAATCAATGAACAATAAATGGAGCATTTCTTTTTGTTTTGAGCAATGATTTGGTTTTAGTCTGGCGTCATGTGAGAAAGAGACAGAGATCCAGGGGTTGCCTTATTTTTCAATGAACGATTCTGTATCAAAAGTGGAAAATGAGAAGGAAACATCTTCATCAACAGTGCGAGAAACAGAAAACAAGAAAGAAGAGATCCTAAACCGCTTCGGCCGACGGTTTCATCGGGTGCTCGTTGGCGGTCTTCGTCTCCCCACTGCACGCCGTCATCGTCCCGTCCGTCATCTTCTCCTTGCTCCGCGGCATCGGTTTCGGCGTCTCTGCGACCGGCAGCGGCTTGTTGCCCAACTTCTCTTTGCTCCGTCGCGAGGGCTTATGACCGACGATTTCGATTTCCTGGAATGAGAGAGGGCAAGGATGAGGCACGGAAAGACGGGCTCACCGCGGTTCCAATCGAAGAGGTGTCCTCGTCCCGTCCGGAATCCGTCGGCTGTGTCGGTGCGAGCTCTTTCGACTGAAACCATCATCTCTCTAGCTCCAAGACACCCCCCCCCCCAAACCAACCCGGTCCTTCCTCTTCCTCGACATCTCATCCCTCCTCTTCCGCTCGCTCTCCGTCCCCAAATCTCCAAACTTCATGCTTTTCCGGCTCTTCCGGCTCTTCCTGCTCTTCCGGCTCTTGCGACTTTTCCGGCTTTTCCGGCTTTTCCGGCTCTTCCGGCTCTTCCGACTCTTGCGGCTCTTTCTCGTCCGCTGCTGCGTGTGCTCCTTGCTCTTGCTCTTGCTCCTCGACGGCGACATCGACGTGTGACTCTTCTCCTTCACCACCTGCTCCTCCTCGGGTTTCGGCGATTTCAGCAACTTTTGCGAGCATATTGTCATTGAGAACATGACAAAGACAATGGGGACGACGAGCACATTGAGCAGGCGATAATATCTGGAAAACGGGAAGATCTGCAAGTGGTGGCTCACGAGCGGGAAACTCACCCCAATTCGAAAATAGTCTGAAAATTTGTCTCCATTTTTTAAAAATTAAATGACTATGAATGGAGCAATTGAATGAAATTACCAATACCTGATGACGTACGTGTTAATTCTCTGAAAATGAGAAGGAACGCTGCCCGTTTCAGATGGAACCCAAAACCCACCATCAACCAAAACTGTGAAGGCGTTGTGAAAACGAACTCGCTTTCGGAAATCGTAGAAATGCCGCAGGAAATCAATCGATTTAATCTTCCGGGACACGTCCTCCAAATCACCACGTATCAGTCACGTTGCGTATTGAATTTTTGAGAAAAACATGTTTCTGGAATTCCATGAAAGTGCAGGCAAAGGCCGGACAAGTTTATCGGGCGGCCGCTTTGAAAAACAGACTTTTGTTTGGAAAAATGAAAAGTTCGCCGTTTCAAGGAAAGGATTTCACATGCTTCGGATGACTTCTGACATTATCAACACATTATCGATATAAGCTCGTTCAGGTGCAAATTGTACATATTCGGAATGTTCTTGAGCTGGACGCCTTTTGTGGATCAATACGAATATGCATCCAAAAAGAAGATTTTGAAGAGATTTCGCGAGAGAGAGTTTTCTAGGCCACCGACAGGAAAACATTTGAAAGTTTCAAATGGTCAGGGAAAATTCAATTTCACCCGTTTTCCCGAATGTTTTTTGTGTGAATCCACTTCTTGATCATGCTTAACTACTTTTATCCAAAAATCCGTTCGGAGCTGTGTCTGGTTCGTTTCGAGACCGCTGGTGGCCGGTAAAGAACATTGTTCTCGTCCAAATCGTCTAGAATTTGGAAATTGGAAAGAGTAAGACGGAACTATCCGAACGATCACTGTCCCCCCCCGGCAATCTGGTATTCCTGAACAAGTTTCCCAGGGGGAAAATTTCTGGAAAAACACCGACTTTCGCGAAAAATGGAATCCGCCCCAAACTCTGCTAGACACCCGCAATTTCAGATTGAACACCTCCGAATGAAGTCTTTTCACTGGCCTATGACATGAATTGAGAGCTCTGCGCTTGGTAACCTCACAGAGGATGAACGTTTGATTTACAGTTGCAAAGAGCTTACATCAGTTAGTTGTTGAAATCTCGCTATAATGTTACGGTCCCGTTTCCACAACAACAGATAGTCTTTGTTTATACTTAAAAATAACATATCTGAAACTGAAAAGTTGAGAGCACATCCGAATTCCAAGCTGGCCGGACAAATTGATTTTGTCAATCGAATTCCCATACATTTTGTGAGATCCTCCCAACCAATTAACAACTTTTTCTCACTGATCCACAAACCAGAAATTGTTGGATTTGGGTTTCCGGTGTTCGTGGAGTTTTCCGGAACTCCAGATTCCAAAGTCCGGTTTCAGGATTTGGCCAAAATTCCCAAGTATCGAATTCATCTTCATTGTCGTCGAAATTGCTGGAAACTGACAATTCTGCATTTGAGGTACGGCTAAAATTGGACGGTTATGGCTAATTAGAGCTGATCAATTGACAGAAACAAACGGAAATTGGGTTCCAGGAGTACACTTCTGCTAGATCTTCCAACTGTCTTTGGATGATGGAACTCAGAAAAATTGTCATTTTTAACAGTGACCTCTTGATATGGCAATGCCAAAACAGTGAATTAATGTTTATTGACGTGTTAGCGAAACGAATTTAAATAAATAGAGTAAAAGAAAGCGGGGGTTAGTTTCTCATCGTGTAGTTAAAATTTAAAAAAACGTTATATCGTTTCGTGTTTCCAGAACCTCAACTCTCCTCTCGCGACGGTTTCAGACGGGCTGTCCCGACAGGGCTCCTGAATATTGAAACCTCGTTGCAAATGTACTCCACTGATGCTTCTTCCGACTCTCGTCTACTTCTCGCGGAGGCGCGAAATAACAATTTTTCAAACTTTCGAGACAATTGTCTCCAAAATCAATCAATATTTCAGAAATACACATCCCGCCTCCACGAGAAGTACACAAGATTCCGAAGATCGCGCGTTTGCACCGAGGTTCCGCGATTCGAGAAACTGATCTACCTATTCGGATTCACAGACTCTCCGGATCCGTTGTTTGCCGTTTTCGCCGACGACTGCCTACTCGAATGTGACTTTTGGCTCTGAAAGGGAGACAATGTCCAATTGGGAGAGCTCTTCCCATTCCCCCCACCTCGAACTTATCCACATCATCGCCCACGTCGAATTGCTCGTTTCCAGTCTCATCGTACTCGACAGTTTGCAGCACCACGTTCTTATCATCGCATCTTTGTTTGAACTGACACGTGAAAAGGGAAATTTGAAATGCGAACGATCCAATTGACCTACCGCTTCGTCCAAATTCGTCGCAATCGTAATGTTTCCCTTGTTCGTGAACTTTGCCGGATCCGCGTCGATGCTGTCTTGGAGCTGCACGGAAACAAGAACGCTGATCTCTTATCACTGATAACGTACCATTTGCTCAGCGTGCACCCTCTCGTTCTGCTCTTGCACCTTCTTCAAATTCGACAAGTTGACTTCGAGTAGATGTGTCTCTGAAACAAGCTCCTTTTTGTTCTGCAATCAATCCTCCTCTCACGTTTCTTCATCTCGCGATCCTTCATGAAAAGGACGACTGCGGTGATCATTTCGGCGAGGAGGATCACGATCAAGACCCAACAACCAAAAGTGACGCCAGGGGATCTGAAGAGAACTGAACTGGTCGAAGGAGCGGATAGACACTACTCACGTGGTCGTGTCGTACGCCTTCCGGAGAACCGCACAAATATCATCGCAATCCGCATCGATGTCCTCCTGGAATACGCAAGTGAGGAGACATGGTTCTGTCAAATAACCAATTACAGCGGACCAATACGAAAAAATGAAATGCGGTAGTTGAAATCGTGTTTTTCCTTCGAGTTTGAAATGAGATGGAAGCAGACGTTTCGTTTCAATGGACGATCACTACTTTCCTACTTGCCTTGTGACTCTGATCTACCATAGAATTCTCATCTGCGGTACTTAAAACAGTGGTTTTCTTCTTGGACTGTGTCAGATGCCATCGGCATGGCCCGGAGAGCGCTGCCGGAGAATCACTATATCTCTAGACTGATAAGAGATATCAAAAAGGTTTCAATAGGAAAGTTGTAGATGATAACTAGGACTACAAGTTTGTTGTTGACAACTTATTGATATCTCTTATCAATATCGAGATATAGTGATTATCCGGCAGAGCTCTCCGATAATAGAAAATAGAAGCTTTCAGATTATGGATTCATGGACTCTTTTTGTTAAATCAAGAGTTGTTGCGATTTATTTATACTGTCATCTTTATAAAAAGGACACCTATGTTATTCCAGTTCCTATTCTCATCTCATTCGAACGATTTCCGTAATCGGGAAATGTCTCCGAGTACGTTACGTAAACTTTTCTGTTTCGTGTCTGGATGAAAGTCATCAGAGAATAGTGAGAAGTATTGTAAGGTTCGTTTCCGTTATATTCAGAACTGGTGGCCTAGAAAGCTCTGGTTAACCGCATTTTCCCAATCGTTTCAAAGTTTCTCAATTCCGGAACGTTCCTTCCCGTGTTATCCCCCCAAAAACCCCTCATCTTCCCACTCACACTACACGAAGTTTCTGGCGGAGGGGTCGTGGCCGCTTCTGAAGTCGTCCAATTCAACGTCACAATGAAAAGTAGGAAAAACAAATTGAATACGCTGAAATTATCTGAAAATCGGGAAATTTGACAGTGTTCGCAGACCGAATTGACTCACATCTCATAGCTCTAAAATAGACAACTGATAGGAGAACTGATTCAGAAATTGATAAGAGTCGACGCGGATTTTGACAGATTTTGACGAGATTTACGGGCGCTGTTTCTCAAAAGGTCACGTGCGGGAATTTCGCGTCATTTTTCTCTGTTTCATAGAGATTTGATCATCTTGCTTGCTGGGTGTTTTTGATGATTTTTTCCAATCAGTGGTAGGACAATTTTGATCAACTGAAGAATTGCTCACAAAATGGCCTCAAGAATGCACATGCAAAGATATCGAAAGCTCTATGAAGACGAGGTGAAAATGTTGCCCCGAAAGACCACAGTGTCTTTCAGTACATAGTTTGGAGAGTTTCAAAGTCATTTGGAGAAACGGAAAGCTTCCAGAACTAATGTCTAGTTCCCCTTGGCAGATGAACTTCCAAAGTTCTGAAGTTTTCATTAGTTCCATGGAACATAATCGTCAGCAAGTGTGCTCCACTGAAGGTGTACGGTACCTCGTTTTGGGAGTCCTGAACGGCTTTGAAAACACGATTTAGCGGATGATTTTTCAAATTTCGGCTGTTTTCTTAAAACTGCCCACGATTACTATGCGAAAATGAGTCTTCTCGGTTTCTATGCACACCAAACAATCTCGGAGAAAACTCAGTTAGACACGCATATTTTGAATTCGCCGCCCGCGAAAAAGTGAAAATTCAAATGAGGTTTCCGACAGAACCCAGTCCACACCGGTTTACTGTAGTTGGCTCGTCGGAAGTCTGCCCATCGAGAATCGGTGCAGAGAAACACGGTTTTAGGAAATACTAAAAGATGTTCAGAATCAGCTTTTACTAGGAAAATGGATTGATCTCAGCAAAAAAAAAAAACATTTTGATTCATTTCATGGCTGCTCGACTCGGAAAAAATCGCTGATTCCGAATATATATCGAACTCTCCAAATCAACAACTCCCCCGTTTCACATGGTTTTGAAACAGTGAACTTATCATCATGTTTCAGTTCACTAATTGTTTCTAGCTTAACTCCTTTTTCAAGAATTACAGCGATGTTCATAATCTTTTGGATGTTCTCAATGTCTCAAAACGAACAGAATTGGCAGATTTCGTGTCAGTTTTTCACATCAATCAGTACCAATGAGTTCGACACTCTCCTTCATGATAGTGATCTCCGGGATGTTTTGATTTCCCGGTGGTTTTATCAACCAAAACAGTCTACAAACAATCAGTTTTCTGTTTCACAATTTTTCTAAATAACAAACCAATTTGTGGTTAAAGCTAATTGAATTGTAAGAAACACGGCACACTTCACCACCACGATAGTTCGACACGAAAAACAGTAAATTGGCAAAGTGTCGCGGAGCCGAAGCACGTAGTCCTTCTGGTTACCGTCATAGTTCAGAACGGATCCGTCCGGAGAGACCGATATGTGTTTGAAGCTGTACAGTTTCCAACTCAGTGTCAATCAACTACCTGTTTCACACATCTGTGAAGGATGCTAGTTGTGAAAGTTTCTTTTGGTGAAGGATCTAAAAACTTATTTGGTTTTTGGTTATAAATTGTAAGGTTATAACAAAACAAAAGCGATCAGTTGACCGAATGTTTTGATGAACTCGATAGAAATCTTTCTAGACCAATGTACCTCACAGGAAAAGGACTACAATTGACAGTGTGACAGAAGTGTAGGCTAGACACTATACGGGAAGGAAGGGTCCAGGGGGGAACTCAAAGGAGAAGTAGATCAGAGACTCGTAACAGATGAGTTCAATGAGAATATCCGGAAGGCTATCTCAAGAGGTGACGCGTCTAATTAGAGGCACTGAATTTCCATGAACGCTGCTGTTCCGCGCTGTTTCCCATGGTTCCACCACCCCCTCTGGAACAAATTCCAAACCGAAATAGCTCACAAGGGACGTCATTTTACCCAAAGTTTCAGAATGTTTTGCATCTTGTAAAGGGTATAGAAGAGCTTATTCTGAATCCACTCGTGAAATTCAAGCCTCCACTCTTGCGGGATTCTGGAGGTATTCCGTTTTCAAGACAAATCCCAGTACGTGATGTTGACAATCGTCCTTATAGCTGGGAAATTGGGAAAATGAACAGATTTCAGTGCTAATTTGAACCTTCGAAGCGTCATATCTAGAGAATTCCGCAAAAGTGGAGGCTAGAACTTCATTCAGAATGAGCTATTCTATGTATACTGTAGGCTATACAGTTGCCAAGTAGCAAGAAGCAAAACATTCTGAAAACTTGGGTGACCTTGTCAGTTGAACAAAAATCTCCGCAACTGACCGGAAAATGCTCTCCGTTGAATGTCCGGAACAGGGACTTGCAAGGTTCGCAACTCGAAAAAACGCCCCTCTGCTGAATTTTTGGCTTCCTCAACTGTATCCAAAGCCACTGTTTCAAGAGTTGGTGATCTGGATCACACCGTCTTACTCATGTTTTTCTGCACTTTTCCATTATTCTCCTTCCCAATCCCCGTTCCCTCGGTTGCTTCTACATGTGACGTCAAAAGACTATCGTCTCAACATTCCAAGAAAACTAAAAAACACTCTCCCAAATCTCGCTCGATCTCTATCTCTTTTCGAGGATCTCTCCCTTCTGTTCCAGTTTCCTTCTTCCATTTCACCCGCTTTCTGTCCAAGATCTATCTATGCATCGACCGATCGTCTGGATAAGTGAAGTTGCCGTTTTTCCCCCCTTCAACGGTCAGAATAATCCCCCCGCCACCGCTCACTAGACATGCTGATTTTGGATCGAGGCGGGGGACGGGAAGATCTTCGAAGCAAGATACCTGTCCGTATCTCTGAAGAGTACAAAAGACAGGTTTCGGACTGTCTCCTGGTCCCCGCCCACTTTCACTCGTATACAAACGAGAGAGGAGGCGAGATGGCGGTGCGCGCGCGCGAATCGTCTCACTTATCACCCGCAACCGATCTCCCCCTGGATCTAGGTCAGAATCCACTTCTTCTTCTTCTCCGATTTCGCTTTCCCTCCCCCACGCCGCCGCCGCTCCCGATGAAGTTTCCGAATACATTCCGCTTTGCCACCATTTCTTCTAGTCTCCCCACTTCTTTAAAGACGCCCCGTTTCCTCTTGATCACTGTCAAATTGGTTCTTCAGGATGAAAATCGTGTGCATTGGTGCGGCGCCAACGGCCCTCGGAGCCGCCTACCGGCTCAATGAGCTCAAGAACGAGGGAAACGAGGCGGCGAAGGACGCCGAGATTGTGCTCCTCGAGCAGGTACGACCATGTTTTTTAAATGGGTCTCGCGACGAAAATGGCTACAATGAGCAACCTAATACTTCTATGCTCATTTCTAGAGTTATCTTGGTCGGTTGAAACCGGAAAATGACCTGTTCTATCCTCCCATGGCTCATTTCTAAAATTTGGTGTCGCTTCACCTAACACGATCATGCGCTAAATAGAGACATACTGTATCCACAACCCACTACCCGAAAACATGTGCTCTCTGAAACAGAAACCCCCCGTCTTTTCAGGAAGCCATCGCCGGCGGTCTCTCGTGCACCGTGACCGACGCGAAGGGATTCCTCTGGGATATGGGCGGCCATATCACCTTCAACCACAACTTCCCCTACTACGAGAAGGCCACCCAGTGGGCCGTCGACGACTGGAACAAGTTGGCGAGAAACTGCATGGTCGACATGAACTACTTGTACGACAAGAAGGGCATCCACTTGGTTCCGTATCCGGCTCAGTTCGCCGTTCCGCTGTTTCCGGATGAGGTGAAGAGCAAGTGTTTGGCGGATTTGAAGGAGAGATATGAGAATGTAAGGCGGAGGGGTGTAGATCAGAAGAGAGAGAGCTTGACTTTCAGCCGCAAGACGGGACCACGCCGGACAACTTCGAGGACTGGGTGCTTCAGCACTTTGGACCCACCATCCTCAACACCTTCTTCAAGCCGTACACCAAGAAGGTGTGGACTGTGGAGCCGTTGAAGATGTCGCCGAACTGGGTGGGCACCCGTGTCGCCAAGCTGCCGCAGGAGAAGCTCGAGGAGCTGTGCGCCATGGACCAGACGGAGTTGGCGAACGCCGACTTCGGATGGGGACCCAACTCCTACTTCACGTTCCCAAAGTACGGAGGAACCGGAAACGTGTGGAACTCGATGGCGAAGAAGTTGCCGAACGAGTGGTTCAAGTTCAATAACAAGGTGAGCTTTTGGGGGTTACTTTTCTACTCGGGAATACCTCGATGCAGATAGTTTCACCTAAGGGAATATTCTGAAACAGACTTCAAATGGACACTTTTCCTTCCAGGTCACCGGAGTGAACCACAAGGAGAAGACCGTCGAGGTGCTCGAGAAGGGACAAACCGAGCCGACGAAGCTCTCCTACGACATCCTTCTGAACACTGCTCCAATTGACCAGCTGGTCAACAACACACAGATCACTGCTCCATTGGACATTGTGCACAACAAGGTTAGCCAATCGTCCTGCTTCTCGAGAACCTCCTCCTCCCCCATCTTCAGGTGTTCATCGTTGGAGTCGGTCTCCGCAAGCCAATGACGTCGTTCCTCGAGAAGTTCACCTGGCTCTACTTCCCCGACCGCGAGGTGCCCTTCTTCCGTGTCACCATTCTCAGCAGATACGGAGAGGTGACTCCGGACAGCGACAAGTACTGGTCTGTCATGTGCGAGTGCGCTCGTCCGATCGATGACCCGGTGAGGCTGGAGGATCTATGGAAGACAGTCTGATGTTCAGATCACTGAGGAGGAGATGGTGAAGAAGACGCTCGACGGGTTGGTCGTCAAGGACATGATCACTCGCGAGGCCATCGAGTCCGTCTACTCGATCACTTTGCCATACGGATACCCGATTCCAACTCCAAATGTGAGTCAGGGAAAGGGTTACTGTAGATTTGCCGGGTTACTGTAGGTAAACCGAGATACGGTAGTCAGTATGGAACAGTGTAGCCAATGATAGTAGCCATTTCAAATTACTGTAGCTATTCTGGGTTACTGTAGTATGATTTTCGGGGGGGGGGGGGGGTGCTGACCGAGCATAGCTGTGCAGGGGTACTGTACTCTGTGTTACGCTAGATCGTCAAGGTTACGGTATATTGTCAATGTTACCATAGTTTCAAGGTTTTACTATTGAAAGTACTCAAAGTCAACGTTGCTGCCGTGCTCATAGTGCACAAGGAACGCTGCCGGAGAATCATTACATCTCGAGATTGATGAGAGATATCAAAAAGTTGTCGACAGAAGATTTGTAGTCCTAGTTATGATCTACAAGTTTGCAGTTGTCAACTTTTTGATATCTCTTATCAATCGCAAGATATAATGATTCTCTGGCAGTGCTTTGGGGTTACTGTAGCTACTTCAGAGTCTTTATTACTCTCGTATATTACTAGTGATACTGTTTCAACTAACCTTTACCTTGATCCAATGAAACTGAAATATAATTTCGAATATTTATTTTTCAGCGTGATCGTGAGCTGGCGCGTGCTCACGGAGAGCTCGAGCGTCACCAGATCTACTCTCGCGGACGCTTCGGAGGCTGGAAGTACGAGTCGTCGAACCAGGACCACTGCTTCATCCAAGGAAAGGAATTCATCGATCGCGTGATTCTGGGAGAGCCCGAGAAGCTCTACAAGACCGGAGTGGCTGCGATTCCACGTGGATAAGGTTACTGTAGTCACTTGTTCTTCCGATTCTAATAATTTGTGTGTGTTTGTGTTGGTTCTGCAATTTCTTTCTTCCCTCTAATGTGCAATAATTGTAATGTCTTTCTTTCTTTCGTTCTGTCGCTTTTCCGTATTTTGTGTCCAGATGGCCTCCTAACTAAACATTTTTCGCCCATAATTCCATAATAAAAGTGTGTTAGAACTACCCAATGGATCAATTTATTACCGCAAAAGACACAGGGAAAGTGTTGAAGGAGGGGGGAAACAGGAAAGATCTAGCCAACCAACGAGGTGTTCATCACCGTGTACAGCTGAGGAGGCGGCTGTTGGGCAATGTGCATCGACGGCGGAGCACCGGAACGGGACTGGTTGTGAGCGAAGGGATGCGCCCTGTCGTCTGGCGACAGTGAGCCGAGCACGACGACGAGGCAGAGGAAGAGCACGAAGGCGAGCCAGACGAGCAGAAGGCACAGCTTCTTGTGCCGACACAGACACTCTTTGCACATTTTCGATTTCTGCAAGACTCACTGTTTCATGGATTTCATAGATTAACATGTTGTCTCTTGTAAGTTGATAAAAGTAGTTGATCGGATGAATTTTGTGTCTATGAATTCCATGGATTTTATTGCTTGAATACTGGTTGCTTGATTGGAGACGAAACATTTCTTGGGAAGCCTCTATTATCCGTCCTGTCCTGGACTTTTGCGGCCGACCGCGACGCAGCCGCGACGCGCGGTTCTCGCCACGAGCACTGTTTTCTCAAAGAAAAGTCGAGAACCACGCGTCGCGGCTGCGTCGCGGTGGCCGCAAAAGTTTCAACTTTCGCAGGTCAGATAACACTATCGAAAGCATGCAAATTGAAGACTTTGATTGACGAGAAACAGTTTTCTAAGCCACTGACAGTTTCGCGACGAATTACTGTGGAAAAGTTTTGAAAATTTCAACTGGCCGGGAAAAATCAAATTCAGTTTTTTTTCTTTTATCAAAAAATCCGTATGAAAATCGGCCAGATACCAGATTTTAAAAAATTGAGGTTCACTGTAACAATCGTTTAGAGCTGTGTCTGGTTCGTTTCGAGACTGGCTAGAGAAAAAAGCGTTCCCGTCGAAATAGTCATTACCTCAAGCGAGGGAAAGTTCGATTCCCAAGTCCCTATTCATTTCGCTGTCAGTTTTCAATACTGCCAGACCTAACATAATCGATCGCTTTATAACTGTTTCAAGACCCTATTGTTTTTGTGAAAATAGCAGATTGGAGCAGTTGAACAGGTGAACAATCGGCCTTTCGAAACAGAACACCTCTTTTCTCACAGAAAATGTTATTTTTGACTTTGTAGTGATGAAGGACTCTTAACACATTATCCCCGAAATCGTTTCAAAGTGCAGTTTAAAAAAGGGTTCCAAATTTCGAAAGACTGACGGTACAGTTAGAAACTATCATTTAATCGCTAATACAAATCGTGAATTTTAAAATACTATTTCAGGAAAAATACAAAAAACATGGATGGTATTTATCAATCATGATAGGATGACTGTTTCAGAAGATTCTCATCTTCCCCGCCTCACAACTATCCACCAATAAAACCTTTGACCTTGTTTTACCAACCTCATAAGTGATCGCCGGTAGACTATACCGGTAGATGGAGACCCTTTCGGAGGACAAGTGCCTCCATTTGACTCTCCGCACCCGACTGTCGTTCTTCAAGTGATTCTCCAGCGTTTTGATGGATACCACCGTTATCTGAAAGAGCTCTTATTCAGAGTTCCAATGGGGGCTTTCCTTGCCTTATTGCAATTCGGATCCTTAACCCATAGAAAGTACATGTGTTCGTCTCGTGGCGTCGAGTCGAGGAACTTTTTGATTTGTGTGAGCTTCTTCTCCCCGAGCGACGCTATGAAGACGTCCGCTTGAGCACCGACCGGTTGTTCGCAGATCTGAACACACATCATTTCACTGTTTCAGAATGGCTTCTTCTCGATTCTTCTACGAAACACGAGTAAAAAGTAAAGCTCACCGTCGAAGGTCCCGGTTCATCGCCGTAAATCGAGAAGATCGACGGGGACGGGGAGACGGGCCGTCCGTCCTCCATGTCCACGTCCTTCTTCGAGTCATCCTCGCTTGTGCTCAGCGCCGCGTAGCCGAACGTGATCGACTCGGCCTTCTCGTCCTTTCGCTCTCTGCAAATTGTGGAACAGTTACACTGAGCAGGGGGGATAGAAGGAGCAGTTGAGTTGCTAATCGTCAAGGGTTCTAATGCACTTGTGAAACGGAAATATACAGGGGGCAGCTCAAGTTTTTTCCAAAATGAGTCAGTTCATCATGGTAGTCACAGAGTGATTGAATTTGCTAATCATCAAGTTATGAAACGGATACCAAATTCATGCATGAGGAGGATTTTCTGGCTTTTTGATTTCAAAATCAGTTCTGACAAAGTTTGGAACTGCTAAATCTTCTGATTCCATTGAAGATAACATTGGATTTTCTGTTTCATTCAGACCCAAAAGTTGGCAGAAAGCATGTGTTTTCCAGTGCTCGTGGCTAAAAGATCTATTGCTAACATGACAGAAGTCGATGATCCACTAGTGAAAATAAATCTTTGCTCGATATATAATGTTGGATTTTGAACAGATTACATTTTACTGGTGTGAAAGAGCAGTTGTTCACCCCAAAATAATGCGATAAGGTTGAATGCTGATTACAAAATCATTTCTCCCTTTCCTTATATGTAGAAGATGAAACAGAGAAGGTTTTTCATTCTGAACAACCAGAAACCTCAATCCAAGATTGTACTGTTTCAGTTGGAACATATACTGTATATCTACTTGGTTTATGAATAAACAATTCTCGCTTATCGAGTATTCAAATGACTGGAAAGACGATTCGCAATGGACCGCGGTAGCTGTCAAAGCTCTCAGCATTCAGAAATCGTATCAAATGATCTGAATGTTTGCTGAAATCACTGTTTCAAAGTCTCACTATCAGTGGAAAAGTAAACGAGGGTACGTTCCCACTCTTATCAGTTCTGTCTTTCAGCACCGTGTCAGTTCTCTGTTCGTCTCATGACCTCATCCCCCTCATCCCCCTTGGGGAGGGGAATCAGAGGATAATTGATCCCAATTACCGTCTTATTCACTTGAACAAACACCCGTGCAAATTGTCTGATTCGATTTCGCGCCCCTTCACCACTTCCCGGGGGCGCCGCCGCGCGCTCTCTCTCTCTCGAAGAAATCACGCAAAGTAGTCGTCAAAACATGTTTTGGACATGACATGTTTTGCTTTCCACCATCTGTCTGCGTCTCTCTCGCCGCCGCACTCTCTCTCTCTCTGCCTTTCGCTAATGACTCTCACCTGAAGCTCTCGTAGGGCCGAATAGTGACACGACGTTCTTGACGCGCAGGCGTGTGCACCAGACTGAACCGTTTCGATTTCGAGGAGGCCGCCGTCGCGTCGGAAGACGTCGAGACGCTGATGACGTTGTCGGAGAGTTTGGGTATCGGAAGCGGTTTGATGGACGATTTGGAGGTGGTCGGGATGGAGGCGGACGTGGCTCGACGTTCGAGAACTTCTGGCATGGCTCTCTGGAAGACGGAAGAGGATTAGAGGGCGAGAGAGTGAGAGACGAAGAGAAAGAGAGGAGGAGGAGGATGAAGGACGGAAGGAAGAGGAGGACACGAGCCAACTATCGCAACTTTTTGCTATTTGCTCTTCTCTGGAAAAAGAGGAATCTCGGGTGGGAAAGACGATGATTAGTGTTTGGTATCCAACAACTTTCGATATTAACCAAAATGAAACAGGAAATAAGGGGGGAGGGGGGATACAACTTTTTTCGAAAATTTAGCGCAAATCTTCATTATACTGTCTATGTTCTCAGCCTGTTAGTCAAATAAGTATTTGAAACAGTGAATATAACGCGAGAATGGCTTGGGAGCCTCCGATGATTTTGATATCCCCAACTTGAAAGTTTCTAGCAACCGTACTATCGGATGCCATCGAAATGGCCATTAAATCTCGAGATTGATAAGAGATATCAAAAAGTTGCCAACAGCAAACTTGTAGATCATTACTAGGACTACAAGTTGGCAGTTGACAACTTTTTGATATCTCTTATCTATCTCGAGATATAATGATTCTCCGGCAGAGCTCTCCGGGGCCATTTCGATGGCATCCGATAGTAGGTCTTCCGAAAACAGTTATTTCAAGCTGAAACCCGGAAAGTTTTATTTTTTCGTATTCAACTGTACTTCTAAACTGAATAGAAGGGAAACTGGAATTCCAACAAACGGTACTTTTTAAAAATTCCCTTTCTATATTATTCCTATTACTTTTATAATCGACTGAGAACTAATAGAAAACCATTGAAACGGGAAAAACGGCGAGCTATCAGAGGGGTAGCTGGGAATTCAAACAAGAAAAATCAAAAATAACTGAAATCCAGTGAAAGTCAAGTGAATTTGACTAAGAAGGTCCAAGCAGCGCAACATCAAAATCACTTGGAAAGTAGAAGAGTCAAGTGCGATTTTGGAAACAGAAATGTGTTGGAAACTGTAGAATAGCAGCGAGAACGGGGAGGAGGAATGTAGCTTGGGCGTATGCCTTAATAAAACAATTTCAAGCCATGAGATATTTGAGTTGGAGTTGAAACAGTGAACAGAAAACATTCAAAGCTATTCAGAATTCGGCCGATCAATGAGCATGCAACTACAATTAGACAAAATTCCGATGGATTGAGTGATAGGAACCTTTTGAAACAGGGGAAAAAGCCAAAATCCGACTCCGCGACACTTCGCCGCCGTGGCATTTCGAGACTAGGACAGTTCGTCAACGAGACCCTTTTCCGTTCAATTTGCGGATTTTCCAGAATTGCCACGGTGGCTAAAATCCACTTCAAACGTTCTAATCATCGATGCTCCACTTCTCGACCGACGGTAAAGAATTATGCAAAAGTAATGGAGGACATGTGAAACAGGGGCTTCACATACGGCCGATGTGAAAACGGATGGGGAAACATCTCATATAGAATCGAGAAAATGAACAGAAAGTTAAAGTTATGAAGAGCTTGAAACGGAAAGGGAAGTCGAGAAAGTACAGTAGTACAGGGCATGTACAGACGATGGCCAGCGCAGAGACTATATTCGCCAGGACTCTGTAGCGCCTAGAAGTCTGGAGCATGTCTTGGAGTACAAGAGTGTAGTGGAATTGATTCCGAGACACAAAACTCGATTTAGCAATAGAAACGTCAAATGTTCCTATTAACTGAACTTTTTGAAACGGTAGAAACATCAGTTACACTCCCAACATCCCCAATAGAGATGTCTCAAAGTTCCACCTGATCTAATCAAAAGTGTTTAAAACCAGAGACACTGTCTGTGTGTTGTGTTTCCCTTCATGTAGAACACCTAATTCGATTAGTCGCCCCAGACACTTTAAAGTTCAAGAAGATGACCGGGAGGGAGGGGGGACGGTGGTTTCCATGTGTTCCGCCCCGAGTCGTAGATCACAAAAAAAGAGGGAAGTGTGTGTGTGTTTTCTTTTGTTTTCTCTTCTCTCAATGAGAACGGAAGAGGCGGAATATACAAAGTTTTGCAGGCGCCGCCGTGATGATCGACGAGCGGAGCAGCCCCCCGCGCGCAAAAACACATCATTTCCTAATTAATTTGTTGCCCGTTTCTTTCGGAAAGTAACGGAACGAAGAGAGAGAGAGAGAGAGAGAGTGGTTTTGGACGTTCGGGATGTGTAATTAGTGAAAAGGACACATTCGGGAGGGGGGGAAAATACGGAATGCTTCTGAGAAGTGGCGGCGAAGGCGAAAATATATATATGGGTCTTGTCAAAAGAAGGCAGTAGAAGGAGAAGAAGAAGGGCGGTGCGCGGGGGGAATTTCTCAAATTTCAGCTCGATTTCTATTCCTAGAGACGCTCAGAGAGAGGGGGGCCATTGACACGGGGTGTCTTGACTACTTTTGGGCGAGAAGGGGGCACGACGAAATGAGAAGGAGGAGGAGGGGGGGGGGGGGGACAAAATTCTGACAGATTGAGTTTCGAATGAGGGGAAGAAGTGGGGGAGAGCAGTAGCAGCTGACGGCCGGGGGATATCCTGAGGGAGACGAAAAGGGGACGAGTACTTTTGATTAATTGCCATGTTTTGGTTTAGGTTTGGGTAGTGGGGACGAAGACTTTGAACCGATCGAACCGGAAATGACGTTGGGGGATTTTCCAGGGAAACGGACACTTTTGGTACATCATCGAAAGACTAACAAGTAAGTTAACATTGAGCGAAGAGTTCCATTCCTAATGCGTTCTCTCTGAAACCGGATGCTCTTCTAGATGTGAGCTTTGAGCCAGTCTAGCTCACTCTTCGGGATGTTTCCCCAAAACAGGAAGTGCTCTTTTTCGATTCTAGGTAGGAAAGAGCCACTGAGCACTTAGCGATTGGAGCAAAGGGGCATTTGGTGAATTACGAAACAGATTATCCTGAGACGGTTTCCATTGTTTCCAGTTCTAGTTATGTACAATACATACTTACCAGATATCAGAGTTGGGCGTTGCGGATTGGAATTTTTTCGTTCTGGAATTCGGAAAATGGAATCTGCTAAACTTTGATGACACGATTAATTGGAAAGTTTGCGAAGCCGAGATTCTTTGAGAAACTATTGAAACAGTAAACACTCGGGAGTGAGATATACTCATGTTTTATCGCAGATTCAAAACAGTAATGGTAGATCAACAAGGACTCCACAACATAAACGTGGTGGAAGTGTCTAATGGCTCGTTAAAAGTACCCGGTGACGTCGAAATTTGCCAGATTTTCCCTGTCGACAGTAATCCCTCAAAAATTTCAAAATGCACAGAGTCTGCAATCACGCGCAGGATATGTTTCAACACAGACTCCGTTCTTTGCAGACTCTGTACATTTTGGCATTTTTGAGGATTACTGTGGACAACGAAAATCTGGAGAATTTGGACGACGAAACGCGCACTTTGGACCCCAGAAAACAACACTATCAGTGGGCATTGATAGTTCAGATTTTTTTTTTGGTAGATGTTTGAAACAGTATCCTCAAATTCGAAAACAAACACTTGGAGCTGAACCACTTCAATTTTCACGGCTACCAGTCGTATGGAATAAAACATCATTTGTACTTCGCAGTGCAGGTAGTCAGACGATTTTGATTTGTGAGAATGATGAAACCGGAAAAATTATCCAGTTGCTGGAACCCCAAAATAAAGGAATCGATGGAGGTGCTGGTTGGTCAGTGCACATCATAACCAGTGTGGGGTCTCGAGACAAAAACGAGACGAGTCTCGAGAAATCTGGTTTCCGAGATTTCTCGAGACGTCTCGAGAAGTCCCGAGAAAATTCTCTCGAGAAGTCTCGAGAAATCCCGAGAGCAATTTATCGAGACTTCTCGAGAACGTCTCGAGACTCGGGACTTCCCGAGAAAATCCCGGGAAAGTCTCGAGATTTCTCGAGAAGTCTCGGTTCCTTCTCGGTTCCTTCTCGAGACTTCTCGAGAAGTCTCGGTTTGTTCTCGGTTCCTTCTCGGTTCCTTCTCGGGAAGGAACCGAGAAGGAACCGAGAAGGAACCGAGAAATGGTGAATTTCGCGGAATTCGTGGAATATTTTGAGTCTCTAGGGTACCTATAGGGTACTTTCGAGGTCGCTGAGTTCGAATAACCTGGTTTTGAGATTTCATCTCACGGGCTCGCGGAGCACAAGAGCAAAAACTGATTTTCAAAAGTTTTCGAATTTCAGTCTGAATTTTTCGTCATAGGTGTATTTTGGCCCATAGATTACGGATATCACAACGAAAAATCATGAAAAAATCAATCAAGCCTGTTATCAGTGATAAGAGATCAATTTTTCAATTTGTCAAAATCTTCCGTTTATCACCAAAAATGACCTCTAGATTACGAATACAGTATTTAAAAATCATAGAAAAATCATTTGAGACCATTATCAGTGATAAAAGAAAAATTTTTAAAATCAACAAAATTGACTTTTTATCACTGATAACGGTCTCAAATGATTTTTCTGTGATTTTTCGTTATGATATTCGTGTTCTACGAGTCAAAATAACCCTTTTCACGCAAAATTCGGACTCGAACGCGAAAATTTTTTGCCTGCTCGCGGAGCACAAGGCGAAAACTGATTTTCAAAAATGTTCAAATTGTGCTATGTATTGGTTGTTTTAGGTGTATTTTGACTCGTAGAATACGAATATCATAACTAAAAATCACAGAAAAATCATTTGAGACCGTTATCAGTGATAAAAAGTCAATTTTGTTGATTTTCAAAATTTTTCTTTTATCACTGATGACGGTCTCAAATGATTTTTCTATGATTTTTAAATACTGTATTCGTAATCTAGAGGTCATTTTTGGTGATAAACGGAAGATTTTGACAAATTGAAAAATTGATCTCTTATCACTGATAACAGGCTTGATTGATTTTTTCATGATTTTTCGTTGTGATATCCGTAATCTATGGGCCAAAATACACCTATGACGAAAAATTCAGACTGAAATTCGAAAACTTTTGAAAATCAGTTTTTGCTCTTGTGCTCCGCGAGCCCGTGAGATGAAATCTCAAAACCAGGTTATTCGAACTCAGCGACCTCGAAAGTACCCTATAGGTACCCTAGAGACTCAAAATATTCCCCGAATTCCGCGAAATTCACCATTTCTCGGTTCCTTCTCGGTTCCTTCTCGGTTCCTTCCCGAGAAGGAACCGAGAAGGAACCGAGAACAAACCGAGACTTCTCGAGAAGTCTCGAGAAGGAACCGAGAAGGAACCGAGACTTCTCGAGAAATCTCGAGACTTTCCCGGGATTTTCTCGGGAAGTCTCGAGAAATCTCGAGACCTTCCCGAGACTCTCTCGGGAAAAATTTCTCGAGAAATTCTCGAGTATCCCGTTTTTCTCGAGACTTCAGTCTCGAGACCCCACACTGATCATAACCGAACGATTTGTTTACTGGAATGGGGGAAACCGGAAAAAAGTTACAGTTTCTGAAATAACAGAGAAAGGCGTCAAAGGTGCCAAGTGTGATGAGCACATAGCAAAAGCATTTTTTAAAGGACATATGACTGTGACAGTGACAGACTGTGACAGACAAAGGACTGTGACATAAAACCAACTTTGCTTCAAAAGTTGCGTATGAGTTGGGGGGTCATGTCTGCAAAGTCCCAGAATCTAAAAAAAATTCCTGAATTTTTGGCGATTTTTAAAGTGAAAGCTATCTGTATTGGCCTAACTTTCCCAGTTTCAGTGAAACTCGGCCACGGCGGCGAGAATACGCCGCCGCGGCAGAGTTTGGCCGCAGTTATAATTGGGAGAGATAGATTACATTCTGATTTCTTTTTTGTCTGCCTTTTAGTATTTGTCCTTCCCAGTATACGCTCTTAATTGCTCGCAAAATGATTCGAAATGAAACGAAATATTCACAAATCCACCAAAAAAGTCGAGCGACGCCGCGGCGTATTCTCGCCGCCGTGGCCGAGTTTCACTGAAACTGGGAAAGTTAGGCCAATACAGATAGCTTTCACTTTAAAAATCGCCAAAAATTCAGGAATTTTTTTTAGATTCTGGGACTTTGCAGACATGACCCCCCAACTCATACGCAACTTTTGAAGCAAAGTTGGTTTTATGTCACAGTCCCCCTTTAAGCTGAAAAACAAGAGAGGGTGTTTAATTAATGCCCCTCCCCCACTATCAGTTGCGAACACAGTTCTGACTGGAAACTGAAGAATCATCTCCAGTTTCAGCACATTTCGAACAGAAAGCACATTGGAGTTTCAGGCATCCACATAGAAATTTTGTCATCATTGGAATTAAACCAGAACACGTTTGATGGTCAATTTGGCAAGAGGGGATCCGCCAAGTTTAATGCACTTTTGGAGGCTGTGAGGGAGGTCTATGTTGTAGTGTCCTTGTGGACAATTGTTGTTCACAGTTTCAGAGTTTCCACAAAACCCATCTCCGGAAAATACTTCAATGTTCACGAATAATGGGCATAAAAACCGAACAGCCGCCAGTGGGAGAATAGAATGGTGAAGAAGAGGAAGACAAAGAGGGAAGCGGGAATGGAGAGAGAAAAAATGAAAATAATTTATGAGTTTTGCTCTCTCACTCTCCACTCCACAATTCCCATTTGTCATGCTCCAGATGTTCGCAGAATTGGCATCCGAGACAACAAATTCCAACCGGCTGGAATCCTAATTTCTCTCGGAAACGCTCCAATTCTTATCCCACGCGCATCTTTGATGAGGTATTTGGGCGGTGGGATTGAGCATTTCAGAGCCATAAGCGGATTTCGAGGTGGATCTTCTTCGAGTTGCAAGAGGAAGAGCAAGTGCGCTCTAGTGCAAATCATTTTTGGGAAGATTCTGGGAAATTTTTGACGTTTCGGTTTCAGGAAGTCTTTGATTAGAACTGCTAAAGTAAAATGTTTAGTAACTGACCACGATCCACAAAACAGTTTGCAAAATATCGATTCGCTTCGAGACCTTCGTTATTTCTGTGGAGCGCATTTGAAGCGACACTACAACTTGAACATTGTACTCGAAACCAACTTTGTACATTGTTGAGAATAAAACATACAATAATCGTCAAAATCAAAAAAGCGCGTTCTTTTATGAAATTGGTGAAACAGACAAAAATTGGACAGAAAATGTGGGATTTTATGCGTTTTCCGGTTTCAAAAGCTACTTTTGAGTTCAGTGCTTTCTGTTAGTCTCAATCCTCCTTTGTCAGCAGCACGTAAATGACTTTTTCAACAAACGGAATACCGAATACGGAAACGGAAGCAGCGTTTTTCAAAACGGAAAACGGAATTCCGTGCAAATTCCCTGTTTCTTGCAGAGAACATATGCCTCCCTTGCTACCCCTACACACTCTGAACAATACTCCGACAGTCTCCGGGTATATACAGCAAACGGTACAAAGTAGACCCTTTAGCTCTAGGAGCAACGGATCTTGGATATCGGGTGCCAAAGACACCCGCTGGTGATCCGATTTCGGCCAGTTGCTCTACGCAGCCAAAGCTACTATTCCCAGTTAGGGCTTGGTGAATCCGGGGTTGAAGTTAGGACGGCCGACTCAGACGAGAGACCTCTCGACGGCCAGCGGGCACCACAGCCCTCTCTGGGCCTATTTTGGCGACATCCAAAGAAATGTTGCTGACCAGAAACTAGCAGGTACAGATTGTCGAAATTCGGTGGAACTGTTAAGTGTTGAACTTTCAGTGAGGACAAACGGAACAAAGACGACTAACATGAAGATGACCAAGGTAATGGACTTGAGACAACTATGAAACAGGTAAACGCGGGAAGTTGAGACAACTTCCTGCTCATATTCCAGTGCAAAATGGAAATGAGCACAATCAGAAGAGAACATTGCCCACTGGGAGGAGACAAAATGAGAGCAGATTGATGGAGAGAGAGGATACAATTGGAAGACATTCCGCCGTGCGTCACCCGTTCTGCCTACGCGATGTAGAGGTGAGGAGGACAACTTCTTTGGAGACGATTTCCTCCTCAAATCAGAACGAACAACACTTGAAGATTTTGAAGGGAAAAGGGGGGGGGGAAGAGGAAGTTTCTGTTTCAGAAGGTGGTTAAATTTCCGACTGTTAGGGACATTCTCAATGGAGCGCGCGTAGTGACTCTGGTCTAGGACAAGAGAAACTTCCCCCACTCGAGTGACTCATGAAGACAAAACAAGGTCAGAGCAACGGAGAATCTCGTTGTTGACCTAAACCGCCCGCCCCGTCCCATGTGCCACTTCCTTCCTCTTCGCGAGGAGTTTTAATTAAAGATGTCGAGAGATTCGAGTGGGAGGACAGGGTGTATCTAGTCGAAGAGTCAGCAGGAAGTCGCAAATTTTGAGACATGAAGGGTTGAGGAGAAGATCAGCGCAAAGGATACGACACAGGAAATGCGCACTTTGAGCTCTTGTTGAAGGGAGCAGCGAGAGGGAGCATTAGGAGAGATTCGGGGGTAGATCATTCTTGAGTGGGTATGGCAATATGGGGAGAAAATCAGTGATGATAACAGAAATGCAGAGAAATAAGGAAGATCAATGAAACAGTGAATGTTTGAAAATGAGGAATAATCGGGTAAATCCTGAATTTCCATGAGTGGTGGAAAACGGAAACGTTCTGTTGTCAAATTGACATAGTTTATGCTTTTATGGTTTAAAGGTGAAACTGGCTAGTCTAGTGGCCACCTATTGATATCTTCATTAGAAACTATTTGAACCTAAATACAGGTTCCTGTTTCAAAAGTGAACTTAAAAAAATACCGTTTATTGGATTTCCAGTTTCATCATATTCAGTTGTAAAGTACTGTTACAAAAAAAAAACGTTTCCGGGTCTCAGCTTGAAATAACTCTTTTCAGAAGACCTACTATCGTATTTCCTCGAATAGAGCGACACCCCCCCCCCCCCCAAACGCTGCCGGAGAATCATTATATCTCGAGATTGATAAAAGATATCAACTCGGGTACTTTTGCGCAGGAATCCGCAGAAAATCGGCAGAAATGCGGCGGAATGCCGCATTTTCGCCAATTTTCTGCCGATTTCTGCCGATTGAGGCAGCCACCGATCAGAACTGAGAAATGGTATCTTTTGACGGGTACATTGGAAAGAGGAGTGCAAGAATATACTGCTTCACCTGGCGTAGCAACGTCAGCGGGTGAGCGGAACCAAAATAAAGAGTTCTTGGCTTTCTCTCTTTCGAGATACCTGAACTTGAGCGTCTTTTAAACTGTCGGATTCGGATGAAGGCAAGGGGAACTGCCAGAGGTCACCTTTCGCATGGCCCGACATCTCGCGGGTTCCGCCCGTCGTCGTACTTTCGACAAGCTCTGCCGCCCTTACCAGTCTCTCGTGCATTTTTCTCTGCGTCTTAGCGATTTTTGCATCTTTCTCCCAAACTCCACCCACTTCTGCGGCATTTCTGCCGATTTTCTGCGGATTCCTGCGCAAAAGTACCCGAGTTAAAAAACTGTCAACTACAAACTTGTAGATCATCACTGGGACTACAAGTTTGCTGTTGAAAACTTTTTGATATCTCTTATCAATCTCCAGATATAATATCCATTTCGATTTTGTATCAGAATGTCTTCCTCGTATCAGAATGTCTTCCTCGTGAGTGATGAACAAGAGAAGGTTCTCAAAAAAACACTGACACGCAAGTTGTGTGGATTCCAATTCTACGATCAGTAACGAAGTCTGTATCAATGATCTTACAAAACTTGTCTGATATTCACTAGTTGACTGAAACAGTATGGAACAGCATGGACAACCAATGAACTTCTAATCACTGTTTCTCGAAGTTCAGAAACAAGACAGATGGGAAAGTTCGAAGATAAAGCCCGAAGAACGAAAAAACCTGATTAGCGTAGTCTATAGGCTATCACAAGAAATCACTAATTAGACTGCTCCGTCAAACTCCTAGGGAATGAAATGTCCTTTAATCTGGTTGATGATCTACCTTATGAACAGTCCCCCAAGGAGCTAATCAAGGGAAACCGACAACTTCAGGTTCCGGTTTCAAAGTCTGCATTTGATAAGTCTGCGGGTGAATTGAAGGGATTTGTAGGGAACGGAACATTTGAAAAGTACATCGAATCATACATAGAGTTCCAAGAATCTCATATAATACCAGGGAACCCAGAGACAAGGAGAACTTCAAAAATCAACTGATAACACTCCCAACTACCCAAAGAGAGAAAAAAAACCGGGCGTTCCCTGTGTGTTGTGATGGTGTTCTCTGATTTCTGGTCAATTAGAGTGGAAGGTTATTGTAATAAAGTTAGGAATTGGGTGGGGGAAATGGACAGGAAATATGGAAGAGAGAGGAGAAAAAGAAGTATCAGAACACACAAATAAATGAATCATTTGTGAGAGGGGGAGGGAATTGAGAAGGCAATACACACAATTCATAATGCATTAATGATGAAACGGTGATTTACTGTTGGTTGCGTTTCAGAGGGCTTCCGACTGTCGGAACTACTGAAATTTCCGAAATTTCCGGAATTTCCGACCATTTTCGGAAATTTTTCCGACTTTTCATTCCGGAACTCTCTTCCGACGGAAGTTCTACCGAAAATTCGGAAATTGGGAGCCATATTTCTTACTGTAGTTTTAAAGGCGCATAACGAGGTTGTGTAGAATGGGTCTCAGGTGGAAGTTGTGAAATACTCAATTCTTTATCTGTTTTCTGTTTTTTTTTCAGCGAAATCGATGCACTATTGACCGTTTTTGAATAAAGAACCTTTTTTTTTTGGAAAATTCGGACATTTTGAAAATTTTTTTCGTTCGGAAAAAAATTACCGGAGAATAGCAAAATTTTCGAAAAATCATAACAAATTCAGAAATTGAGTAAGCGAGTCAGTTAAAAAAACGAAAAAGGAGCTTAGTACTTGTAGATTACGGTAAAAATATAACCAACCGTCTCTGAACATCTTTGGAGGCCTCGGAGAGCCGCAGAAAGTGCTCATAGCTGATCGGGTGAACTGACCGTCTATATAGACCCCCTCGGAGACTTGAGTTCTCAGAGCCAGTCTGATCACTTTTCGCATTCCAAGAAAGCGAAAATCTCAAAATTCCCTCGTGGGTACACGCGGATTCCCGATTTGGATTCGCACAGAACACAATGTCTGCGCCGGACTCCCACAATCACCACAATCCGGCATTCTGGTTCCCCGTTCTGGGTGACAATGTGACAAACACCCGCAGATACAAAATGGGAATTCGAGTAGTAGTAGTAGTGGTGGTAGACGGGCGGGAGCATGGGAAAGAAAACTACGAGAGGGAGAGAGCAAAAATAGAGAATCGGGGGCTGAGAGAGAGGGAAAATGATAATTGTTTTCGGTCGGTGGCGGCCGAGAAATTCGGTTATCTCGCGGGTCTCCACCACACTTGATTATGTCAGAGAATAGGTTGGTTTGGTTTCCGGGAAATGATTGTGGGAATAGAGATCTGAAATAGGGGAAGAGAGCAGGAATTAGGGAAAAGAAGGGACTAATCAGCTTTCAAGCAAAGATAGCAACAAGTTGTAGGATTTACAGTTTCAGTGAAACTGGAAAGTTTAGAAGTGTCTCTTTGATACATTGAATGGATTTTCAACGTAGCGTTCTTGACGACGACGGGACGAGGATAGGACGGAATGAGTTCCTCCACGTGGGTCTCGAGGGGTAACAGGACGTGTCTTCGTGATCACATCATAACAGCCACCTCGAAGTTTGAAACATTAGTTCGAACCGGAAACTGGTGGTCTCGCAGCGATTTCAACGTTCTGATAACTTCAGACAGACCCCAATCCATCAATTAGTACGCGAAACACTCGAAAAACAGAGTGAGATCGGTATGAGACGTTTCGATAGAGCGCGATTACAACCGAGTTCCTATTGCTTTTCAGAATTAGAAAGTCGGTTCTCCTTGAGTCATTTACCCTTTGTTAGCAATTTATTACTATCGGATGCATAAAACATGAAAAATTTGACACGATTTCGCGAGAAACAGTCTTCGAGGCCACTAAATTCATTTCGGCCGATTTTCCGGGTGTTTTTTTGTGTAAATCCATTCTCTTTTCATGCTTAATTTGTTTTATCAAAAAGTGTGCATGCATATCGGCCGTATACAGGATTTTTGCAAACAATTATTGAAGTATACTGTAACAGTCGTTTAGAGCTGTGTATCGTCCGTTTCGAAACCGCTGGCAACCGGCAAAAAATCTCGTCCGAATCGTCATTTCCGGTGAATTCAATAGTAGAAGTAGACAGTAGAGTAGTGGAATAGTAGAGTAGAATAGTAGAAGTAGAAGAAGAAGAAGTAGACAAAACATTGTTGAGAAAAAGAAACACCGGAAGATATGCGAATGTTGAAACAGTACTGCATATCTTTATATCAAAACGTGTTTCAGAGCACCAATCAAAGTGCGTGATTTTCAGTTTCGGAAGTTGTATCTTGATAATTTGGTTGCCCCAAATCACTATTTTGAACATTTGACGTGAAACCGGAACAATTCGCAAGATCACTTCCAGACTAGCCCTAGAGTCTCAAAAATGCTCCAATTTCCCCAATTTCTAGATATCACAATCCTAAGCAGCAGCAAGTGGAAAATAGAGTTGTGACGACGACAACAAATCAGATTGAGCCGCTGGTTTGGAAGGTGGAAGTGACTCTGAAAATGGCATTTCGCGTAAGCGAACAAAGCTCTCTCGTCTTTGTTTTGTGGACTTTCGAGGGAATCTCGGGAGGATCATTGTTGTTGATCAATTGATTGGAGTACAGGAAGCAATCAACAAGCGTGGGATGTAACGAAGTAATTCTTCTTGATTTGGAGAAACAGAAATGATAAATTGGAATACTGTTTCAAGATTCTGGGAATTAGTCCTCTTTTCAATTTATGATCGCTGATCCAGTATTCACATTAGGTTTACAAATACCGTATTTCCTCGAATAGAGCAGCACCGCAAACGCTGCCGGAGAATCATTATATATCGAGATTGATAAGAGGTATCAAAAAGGTACCAACAGCAAACTTGTAGATCATAACTAGGACTACACGTTTTCTGTTGACAACTTTTTGATATCTCATATCAATCTCAAGATATGATGATTCTTCGGCAGCGTTGGGGGTGCCCTTCTTTTAGAGACTTACGGTAATCAACCAATTCTATTTTTTATAGTTTTCTGTTTCACAGAGCTACAAACCAGACTGGAATTTCAATCGGTTGTTGGACTGTTGGTCAAAGCGAATCTTGAAATAAGGAGTAGTTGAAGATTGTTCTCATTGTCGCTGACAGGTGAAATGTGTCGAACGATAGTCTACTCTTGTTGAGAAGAGAAGTAGATAAAACGAATCCAGTGGACATTTGGGAAGAATTAGATACACTTGAGATATCGATTGAAAAGGATACTCTTTCAAAAAGGACACACTCAGCGCTTGGGTGAACTACCAACGGGATGCGATGACTGTTTCAGAAAAGAGACACAAAGCACTATGCGAAGAATTGGAATATTGTATTTTACGAATAGACAACTTATTGCCAGCGTCACAACAAGAACTTTCTGAAAATCGAATAACTGAATGGTGGAGTGAAACAGCAAAACTTCAAGGCTCCAAGAGAATTCACAGTTTCAGTCATTGCAGAAGGAGCATCTGCTAACAAGAGTGATATGCCAGGAAAATAGGTGAAAATGAACGACACGGAACAAGAATCATCGAGGAGAACACCCTTCAAACCCAGGGGAGAACTCCAAAAAAAAAGGAAAAAACGTCAATGCATGCTTTTTTTCTCACGATCTCCCCTTGGAAAGCTCTCGATAAAAAAGAACAACATGATGGCGAAATGACGTTGGCACAATGGTGACAGGTGAGAATACTCTTCGGAGAGGGGGGAAGGGAGAAAACGATCAAAGCGGCGCGTGATTTCTGGCAACAAGAGGCGGAGAGAAGGCAATTGAATTTGCGAACGTGAGTAATCGGAAGAAGAAGCAGAAGAGGTGGAAGAGGTGGAAGAAGCAGAAGAGGTGGAAGAGGTGGTGGTGGGCAGATATGGAATGCGACTATAAATGGGTTATGTATCACACGTGTAGGACGAAGATACAAAATGATGAGGAGGATGGATGGATGGGACGGAAATCGAGAGAGAGAGAGGAACACCTAATTATGAGGAGGAGGAGAGGACGGATTCAGAGAACTCGGAAAATAAGACATTGAGAAAGGGATTTGTTGATGGATAATAGGCACCTTGAAAGCCAAGTGCTCAACGATTGAGAAAACCATTGGAAGATTCAAGGAATCGGAGGATTTTGGGCAGCGCTTTTGAGCTTCCGATTCCAATTTATGCACTGCTAAACCGCTGGCGTGTACTCAGCGGCTAAAATCGGATCTGCGTGTACGCAGCGGACACGCAGCGGGTCCGCCAGTTGTTGGGAGGTCGCGTACCACCAGCGTGTACTCGGCGTACACGCCAGCGGTTTAGCAGTGTAGTCATGTACGGCCATTTCATGATATTTCCGTCTTAAAACGTATAATTGTGCACCAAATTGCAAATGTAGACATAATTCACTTATCCACTCCAAAAATGAAGCAGTGGGGGCAAGATAGGGTGGTCCATTGCAAATTCTATGAGAAGAACAGTGATTTTGATGTGTGTGTGTAGAAACAGTCATAGTTTCTATGATTACAGTTTCAAGAGATATTCGTATAGAGTGTGGGTTCTCTGGCTGCAATACAATTGATTCATGTTTTTCGAATTCAGGGGGACAATTTGGAGAAACGGAGGTTTGAAAGCAATCGAATAATAGGGAAAATGGGCAGGTTTGTAGAAAATCAGGAACAATTCCATTTTTCTCTGGATCTGGAGAAAACTTTGTTTCCATTTGATCATTATGACGAGTTCCGAATGAAAAAGTTCGCATTGCGCAGGTTAATGAGCAGTTTTATGCTTCGTGACAAATGTTGATACTGATTTTGACCCCTGAATCGGAAAACAGCCGCCAACTTTACATGTGGAAGAACAATCTTCAGGGAGCTTCCGAGAAGCATCTACATGATCTGAACGTTTTCTTTACATTATTTCCATGACTTTTCAAACTGAACAAAGATGACTTTTCAAACTGAACATGAAACTTTTGTGAAACAGAGATTTTCGATAGTTGGCTTCTTGTCAACTCGCCACGTCATGGTGGCCAAATGTCCGGATTGCGAATTGACGGGGAGCCGAAAAAGTTGTGAACTCGCAAGAACGTAGAAAGAGAGGGGAAGACAATTCAACTGTTTCTCAACTTTGACTGACCAAAAAATAGAATTTCCGAAGTGAAGTGACTACATTGTAAATCAGTTAGCATAGTGAGAATTTTCTGTTTCAGAAATACAATAAAATCTCCGAAGAATTAGTGAAAGTGTTCTCCTTTCCATAGATTTCGCAATAAAATGACCGAGGTACACTTTTTGATACTGTCAACCGATCCCACATACCGTGTTTGCTCGAATAGAGCGACAATGCTGCTGGAGAATCATCATATCTCGAAATTGATAAGAGATATCAAAAAGTTGTCAACAAAAGATTTGTAGTCCTAGTTATGATCTACAACTTTGCTGTTGACAACTTTTTGATATCTCTTATCAATCTCCAGATATAATGATTCTAGTCTTCTAGATATTTAGTCTCAAAAAGCGCAAAAACAGGCGATTTTTAGCACTTTTGAACAAAAAACTGTGGAAAACTGGAAGTTAATGCAGGTAGTCACTATATTCGACTGAAAAAGTGCACCTTTTCTGTCTAATAGCTAAATTGGAAAGATTGTCTTTGAGATACCGTGAGATTCATGAAATGGACTATTGCACCGGAAGACTCAATGAATTGCCTCCTGGATTCTTTCGAATTCTCCAAAAGCTCTCCCACTTGTTTTCCGTCTCCTCCTCGTATTGCACACACACACAAAAACAACTAATCAACACGCCTATTTTGCTGAAAAAAGGTTCTGATCTATTGAATCTGTGTTCTATGAATGTATCTGACCAACAAATCGTGCTCTCTCAACATGTACATAACAGCCCATTTGATCTCGTCAATCTCTTTTTCTAGGTTGAATGAAAACAAGACGAATAAGAAGAAAAGCGGTGGGGAGGAAGCAGAAACTAACAATTAGTGGACACGAGGAGGATAAGGAGACGAAGAGGAGGAATCGGAAATTGGAGAAAGTTGCAGAGAGGAGGAGGGGGTAGCTCAAAAATAGAAGGGAAATGGAGATGAGCTCAAAATCTATATCTTTGAGATATCACCGACAAATATACTGAAAATAGAAGGGAGTTTGGACTACAAGTCTTAGCTGAAACAGATAGAAATGTCATGGTTTTCAGCGGTTCTACAGACGGTTTTCAGCGGTTCTAATAACTAGAGAACCTCTTAAGTATAGGTCTTAACTTTGACAAACGGGTTCCGTAGATGGAAAGAGGGCTTTTCAGATGGTAGATATCCGTTTTCAAAAGCTGCTTACAAGACTTCTGAAGTAGTGAAAAATCCATCTGAAAATAGTCTATTTTTCATCTATGGAACCCCTTTGTTAAGACATGTTCTTAAAAGGTTCCCTAGTGAGTACGTTTTCTAATTTTATCAGTCTCTCGAATTTTGGAACGTCCATTTATCACGTGAACTGATGAGCTTGCTGGTCTCGTCATGAATAGAGGGTACATGGATTCCCTATGAACGGGTGACCCCTTTCATTCACGGAGAGACCAGCAAGATCATCAGTTCACGTGAAAAATGGAGGTTCCAAGATTCGAGAGATTGATAATAATAAATACCAATTAAAATCAAAGAAATTGGAGAACTTTCAATTCCACTTTCAAGACGACTTTCATGTCTTCGGAAGTATCCGTGACTGAAAGGAATGATTATGAAACTATTATGAAACTTGTCTGAAACAGGTGCATGGTTTCAAGAAGGATCCTAATTAGTTACAAAATAATCGGTAATCCTGTTCCAGTTCAAATATACAGTGAGAAAACTATTCGTGTTCAGTTTTGAATAAAACCGTGGAAAATGGTAGTCGATCTTCGATCTAGGAAACTCTAAGAACCAGTGAGTGAGCCCGTGACATAACGGATTGTTCTTTTAGAAAATGCAGTTCAGTTTTGAATGAAACAGTGGTAATTGGTAGTGAAGATGGTATTCTACCAGTTACAAAGTCGCGGATCCACTCCCAGAACAGTAAAAGAGCCACGAACCATGATTCTGGCATGTTTAGGGAATCACTGTTTCAATGGGTTTGTATCACATTGAAGCATTGAAATGGTGGGGATGTCGGATTTCTGTTCAGATCCACTGAAAATGATCAAAAACTGAGATCAGACCCTTATAGCTCCAAAATATAATTACTTTCCTGTTTCATTGTCTTGTCAAAAGTTCCAATTTTCATTCGAATATCGTTAAACACCATTGACATATTGCTTGTTGAGTGACCAGTTTTCTATCGAAAATAAACAAGAAATTTGAGAAAGTTATGAGAGAAAGAGAATATGAGGAACATGAGAAGAAGAAGAAGAAGAAGATGAAGGAGGAGGAGGAAAAGACGACAAAAATAGAAGCAATAAGGAATGGAAAAGGAGGCGAAGGGGAGAGAGATCAAAAACAGAAAAGTGACTGCAATTTGTGAATGTCAATTTGACTGAAAACTGCTCCACCTGATCAGGGGTCTTTATGATAGATGGCCTAAACATGGAAAAACCAGGAGATCACAAACAGTATATTCAGGGATGGTTACGGATTAAATGAAACATAGAAACCGTATAATAAGTTTATCTTTGAGTCAAGTGCGCTCGGTTGGAATATTGATGATCTCAAAGCGAATGAGAGTGGAATTGTCAGTAGAGCGCGTTTTGACAAATCGCTCAAACTTTGAATTGAGGAACTGGACTGAAGGAGGGACGCGGAGGATGGAAAACAAGTGAAATGGGGGGGGGGGGGGGAATAAAAATAAGGGCAACAAGGAACAACAGAAAGGAGGAAGAGGGACGGAAATAGAGAGAAGTGGCTGCGATTTGGAAGTGAATTTCAGAATTGGCAGCGACTGGAAATCGGAACGGAAGGGCTGGGAAACTGGGGAAAAGTGCTCTTTTGATAGAGCGGCACCCCAAACGCTGTCGGAGAATCATTATATCTCGAGATTGATACGTGATATCAAAAAGTTGTCAACAGGAACCTTGTAGTCCTAGTTATGATCTACAACTTTGCTGTTGACAATGTTTTGATATCTCTTATCAATCTCGTGATATAATGGTTCTCCCGGAGAGGTGCCGATCTATTCGAGGAATCTTTGGGATTTCCTTGAATTTGTCTTGAAACGCTTCTAGATCAATTAGAACAAGTGTTCCGGATATCCTTTTTTTATTTCTGCAACTCATGAAACAGTAACTTTTTATAGTTTTCCCCTATCATACAGTGTTTGGCATTCTGAATATTTTGCATAAAGTGTCCCTATTTGTTTACGATTTCTCAATCTTCTCTTCCTTAATTGAATAGCTGGTAAACTAATCAAAGTCCAGAAAGCTATATTTTGGGAAAAAGGGCAGCAATAGAGAGTTCATTTGGGACAATCTAGGTGGTGGAAAGTTGCTTGTTGCGATCTATTATAGTTTTCCCACGATATATCAAGATAACTGAAACAGGAATTCATCCGAAACTATATGTACTTATGGTGAAACGCTATAATCCACTTGATTTGGAACCTCATTGTAACTGCGCTCCACTGATAATGGGGGCTTGGCCACAGATCTCGGGAAATCATTTTTTCCTCAAAATCGGCTCAATTTCCAACGAGAGCTGTTCAAAAGGTTATGTTTGTTTCCAATATTCAAAAAAACATTCATTCGCGCCTCCACGAGAAGTACACGAGAGTCGCGGCAATTCCCACAACATCAACGGAGCGCGTTTGCAGCGCAGGTTCCCGGGATTCCAGAGAAATGTATGGCTCGATTACATGGGATTTGCTCGAATTACAGCTCCTCTCGGAGCCCGTGACGTGTCGGAAGATGCAAATAAGGCACCCTTAACGATCAAAATACATCGTAGACGCACTTTTCCTCGAAAACAAAGATCCCCTTGAAGGAGAGGGAGTTCAATGGCTCAGAAATCCATTTGGAACCTCTTCTCCTGCTCAAAAAGAAGAAACAAATTGGGAAACTATTCCCTCTCATTTGATTTCTCTCCTCAAACCAGCAGCAGCAGAAGAAGGAGAAGAAGATTAGATTGAGGATGCACGGATAAACGGCCTATTTCTAAACAAAGCAGAGAAAAAAAGAAGAAGGAGAAGAGGAGTCAGAAAATAGAAAAGAAGGGGGGAAAAGTGCCGAAAAAAGTGCCTTTTGCCCGCCCCGCTCTCGCTCGTTTTCCGCCAGTGCTAACGAGTTAGGGGGGGGGCGGGGATGACGAGGGGAGGACAAATGCGATTTGAGGCGCTCCGATGCTCTCTTCATCTCTTTCTCTCTCTCTTTTCACTTAAGACGAGAGGCACGGAGAGGGCAATGAAAAAAGGTGATTGTGGAAACAGGGAAGTGGGAAGAGTTGGAGCAAAAATTAGCATAGAAGGGGGAGCCGCCGGCGGACGAAAGAGCACAGAACACGTGCAAACGAGGAGATTAGTTTTAGGAGAAGAACAGGTTCTTTTCTTTGCAGAAGTTGTTTTGCAAAGGAAGTTGGCAGCTTTGGAGATGTGTGCGGTTGGAATTCCCGCGCAAATTTGGCTGCGACCGCGTCGCCTGAGTATTCAACGTTAAAGCGTGTAACTCGTGTTGATTTACGGAGCGCATATGTTTAAGCGTTGAATACTCAGGCAACGCAGTCGCAGCCAAATTTGCAGTCCGGCAGCGCGGGAATTCAAACAGCACATCTCCGAAGCTCCAGGGTCTTGAAGGAATTGTGATATGAAACGAAGATATTTCATGGAAAACCTGATTTCTGTTTCAAAACTGAAACAAGAGTGTCTATGGTGTGGAAACATTACTACCATATTGTTCGATACGGAAAGAAGAAGCAGAGAATGCAGAGGTTGGAGTTTTTAGCTAAAAACATAGTGAACTTATTGTAAGTTTCATCGTTCTTGTTGTTATTTGGATTTCTTTCCTGATGTTTACTGAATAATTCAGTTTTATAAAGCGTTTATATCGGGGGGTGTCAAACTCTATGGAACCTCGGTTGGAAACGCGCGAACTTGTGGGTCTTGCCACGATTCTCGTGTACTTCTCGTGGAGGCGTGGCATTATTTTTTTAAATTGCATTCAAGTTTGGCGACGATTTTCCAAATATTTAGAAAGCTCCGTTTACTGTTTCAAATTTTTTTTTGTAACTTTAAAATTATCTTTAAATTAATTAATCGATTTCCTGTACCGAGCTGTTCTAGATACTATCGAAATCCTTCCAAAGTGGCGGCGCATGAGATTTCATTTCAAAATCTTCTTTTCAGTCAGTACAAAAATGAGAAATTTCTTTTACGTTCTCAACGAAACCACCCAAATGCACCATTCTGGGTGATTTTGATCCTTTGATTTCTATTAATAGTACGCTCTACTGAGTGAGCCGCTGGGGTAATACCGATAGATGGGAGGAGGAATTGATTTGTGGAGTATCGAGAATTGCTGTTTCGATGAAGTTATGATTAGGGAATCGATCGGGAGAAAACGATGTGTTGGTTTTACTCACGTGATTTGAGTTTATTGGGTTTTTACTATTGTCTCGTTGATATTTATCGTTGTTTTCGACGGCGTTCCACCGAAATAAACGTGAATTGAGCACAATTCCGTGAATCTTGTTGTAATTCTTTGGACCCGTGGCGTGTTGACAGAAATCTACCCGTAACTAAAGAAAAGTAGAAAGAAAAGACGAAAGATAAAGAACTGGAGAAATATTGGAAACCGTTGTCTTCATTCGCGACATGAAAAATCAAAATCTGAATTTCGCACGCTTTTGTATTCGCTGCGTAGCGACTCAACTGATACGGAGTCATTCGCTTTTTTCTGGACTGTGCAAACACGGTCACGTCAAAATACACATCATCGTAGGATTATAAGCATTTTGGAATTTCCGCGTGACATTTGAAACTCAGTTACAGCAACCAATTTGGCAATTCTCAGACGAGCACGTTTGATTTCACACGTCGCGAACACAGTGGACAGAAACAGTTTTTCGTTTTTCCATGGAATAAGTGCTAAACACTACTCTTTTGAGAAAATTATATAATTGCAACAATAAGCCGAAACCCCGGGAAAATTTACCGGAATTCGGACGGTTTTTCAAGCGCCTGCAGTTTTTTTTCCTGTGAAAATTGCATTTCTTCTCATTTTCATGCAGTAAAAGACAAGTCTAATTCAACATACGAAACAAGCCAAGCAGCATTTCTTTTTCGGTATGAAACTGAAATTCACACTTTCCCATTTTTTATCTGTTTCATCCACCTCTTCATCTCTATAACAATGTTCAACGGGTTACTAAATTTGTCATAAAAGTATCAAGACAAAAAACAAATGGAAAACAGACACGGCATTGAATGGAAGTGATGAGAGGAGGTGTGTGTGATGTGATGATCATCCGTCATTTCCAGAATAAGCTCTAATCCACGTCGATCTCTTTTCTTTTTTGAGCCGTGCTCGAAATTCCTCCCGTTTCAGCGCTTTTTCATCAGTTGGAGAGTTCATGGAATTCTCAGTAAACCAGAGTATAGGACACAATGGGAATCTTAGGAAGCCGTGATGAACGAACAGAACAGCCGGAATCCGGATTCCGGATTCAATTCTCATCAAAACACACATCGATACATTTCACGGGTTCTGAATAAAAACGTGGTTTTCCTTGATTCAAAATTGACAAAAAAAGGAGAGTGACCTCGTGTTCCACGTGTGCCTGATCCTTGGTGTTTCGCAGTGTCATTTTCAGAGTAATGACGAGACTATCGACGATCGGAGAGCACACCGAACCGACGACCGACGCCTCACCGACCGTCTCTACCGAGAATTTCAAGTGAGCAGCAGGCAGGGAGGTTACGTGACGATTCTTGGAACGGGGAGTGGGTAGCTTAATGGATTTCCTGAAACAGATTACCAAAGAAATAAATGTTGAACTTGTGAGTGCTAATGCATTGAGGTTTACAACAATATTCCAAGCGATCTATACTAGATCCAGACACTATCCCAAAAACTATCCGGCATTCAGAATTCTGAAAAAGTGAACATTTCGAAACAGAAATTAGCCATTCCATATGTGGAATTACAGTTTCAGATGTTCGATGTATCTGTGATATCAAATTTCGGCTCGATTTTCAGAGACGTTGATTTGTACAATTTCTAAATACCTCGTCAATACTGTTTCTGTGGTACTTTACTTTGTTAGAATATAAATCAGTTTGTTTCGAAAAGTCTTCTATTCAACTCAAGAGAAGCCTCCTAAATATAGTGATTTGTTCCAATACAAATTCCACTTTCAGCCACGACAGAGCGCTTCCGACGATGGAGTTGGCAGTGCGAGCGAGTCAGCACGGCAACGTCGAGACTCTGCGGTTCTTCTTGAACGGACACGTGTCCGCGGACGAGCTGGACCACGAGGGATGCGGACTGATGCACTGGGCGGCGATCAACAACAAATCGGATATCATCCGACTGTGAGTAGTGGTTCACTGTTTCAAGGGGAACATTTGAGCGAGTGCCGGGAGGGGGTTGACACTTTCACAGAGTATCAGAGTTCGGAACTCGAAATTTTTTGGAATCCTGTAGTCAGAAGTGGATTGTCATTTTCCGGACTACTGCGAGTTCCGAAATCCGATTTCCGGACTACTTCCGGATTATTTCCGTCTACTTCCGCCCAACTCTGCCGAGTACGGTCATCCAAAAAAAGAGTCCAAATGATTCCAGTCTGCTCTCCTACCACGCCGACATCAACGTCGTCGGCGGAACCATGAGGGCCACTCCTCTTCACTGGGCCTGCTATCGCGCACAACTCGGCGCCATCGTCACTTTGGCCACTGTAAGTCGAGATCAGCACTTTATTTACTCTGTTTCAGTATCTGTCAATGTTGGTTCGACTTTCAGAACGGCGCCGACGCGTCCATCCGGAACACGAACGGAGAGACGCCTCTCCACGTGGCAGCCTACACGGGAAACACGATGGTCATCGCTTACATGCTGGTCAAATTCGCGCACACGAAGGATTTGAGGGACAGTGCTGGTGGGTGTTCTTGCTCTCTCGACAGATAGAGAAGCAATGAGTTGAAAGCACATTGGCGCTTGATATTGTGCGCATGAAACAGAGAAATGTGTGATAGTTGTTCGAAGGATTGTTTCCGGTTGCAAGACTGCCTAGAATACTTTTCATGTTTTTTTCACAATAATTCCATCCGCGTACGATCTTGGTCCAATTTCCAGCCAGCCAGCCAGAACAACCTCGATTGCTCTAAATCTCTGGAACTTTCGGCGTAAAAAGTTTGACTAAAACGGTTATAATCAGCGGATGTGGCGAAGTCCGCAGATCACGGCATCGGCGGGTCTCGCCACGAAAACATGCACCTTTAAACAAAGTACTGTGGATTTCATGTTTTGAGTTACTTTCTACCGTAGTCTCTTCAAAGGCGCATGTCGATTTTTCAAAAAAAGTTTAATTTTTTCGTGGCGAGACCCGCCGAGGCGGTCAACTGCAGAGACATCCGCTGATTTTAATAACATCATGGTAATGGGATACCAGATAAAACAGTCCAGCCAAAACCCCCATTCCCTTGAAATTACTCTCATGAAACCGGGAAATGTTCAGTGTCTGATATCATATCAGTGATAAGTTTCCGTTTCATGGACGTTTTTTTAATAAATCGTGTCTTTTTCCAAACGTTTTCACTAAGTAGCAGCATGTTTTAGTATTTTCTCCAATCCTGGAACATTGTCGTTGCAAACGCGCTCCATTGCTCTTGTGGGTCTCGCCACGACTCTTGCGTACTTCTCGTTGAGACACGAGACAATTATCTCCATTTTCATTGTATTTCTCGCCAAAAACGACTTCAAAACAGCTGTCATTGGAAATTCATGGTACTTCAGCTGACGATTGAGTGACTTCTGAAGTCGATTTTTCCCACGAGAAGTACACGAGAGTCGTGGCGAGACCCACAACATCAGTGGAGCGCGTTTGCAACGATCTTCCACGGGATTCGATTGAATTTGATCACTCACGCATGGAAGTCCAACCAAATGTCCATTCACTTGATGTTTCTCTCGTGAAACTGGGAAATTGTCAGTGTCTGATGCTTTTCGGTTTCATGAATGTTTGGAAAAAGGTCATGTTAGTTGAAAGAGTTTAATGAATTGAGAGTATCAGTTACACCCTAAGAACTATCCCGAAACCCCGTCCATTCTCCTCCTACAGGTCGTTCGGCGCTGATGATAGCGGCCAAGTCGAGTTTCGGTCTGTTCCCGACGCGGGTCTTCCTCAAAATGGACGTCTTTCCCGATTTCACGGACGATCACACGGGAGACACGGCGATGCACATTCTGATGCAACGGCAGAATTATCGAGGAGTCGTGTGGGTTTTGTGGAGGGTTACAAGAACACTTACGATTGACGGTGTTTCCAGTGAGATGTTGTGTGCGGGAGCGGATGAGACGATAGTCAACAACGACGGGCAGACGCCGTTCCAATTGGCGGAGAAGAAGAAGGTTGGAAGGCATATCAAGTGTGAGTTCGATACGGGTGTAAAGTGTGTAAATTTGAGTGCAAATTTGACGGAATTGGCAAAATTTCCAGTTTCTGATAACTCTGATAAGAAGTGAACGTTTGAAATGAACAATAATGTTTACGAAAGCGACCGATCAACTTGCAACAAGAAGGGTTTGAACTTTGGTTAACACAGAAGCACTAAAACCGATTTTCACGGTTTCACGAACATTTTGAACGTTTAGCTGTCAGTCCTTGTTTTTGATAACTGAAAATAGACGGTTTGAGTTGGAGCAGGAGCATATCCGGCGGATGATTGGGAAGTGTACATACTGATTTCCGGAACTCCCTTGTCAACGGAAAAAAGAAAAACTCAACGACAAATGCACTGTTTTTGAGTGCCGGAATAGGAAAACAATGTAGTTTTCACACTATTCATCCGTTTATCATGTCATCTGTGAAGTTTAGTATTGCCAGAGGCGTTTGGAGGTTATTAAAGCCGAAAAACGCCAAATGTGAGACTCGAAAGAAAAACGTTCCATGTTTCATATTCCGCGATGAGAGTACTGGAATTACATGTTAATATGTTAGTAGAAAACGAAGGGATCAGCAGATAGACAGAGGGTAAATTTGACGGAATTGGAAAAATTTCCAGTTTCTGATAACTCGGATAACGTTTGAAATGAACAATCTCTGTCGACTTTTTGAGCGAGTTATCAACTTGTAACACAGCGCCTCGCACCAGGAGTACGACAAGAAAAAATGATTCCATGTTCAATGGAACGCACTTGAGATATTGCGCTAAAAATTAGCCAAAAAAACCAATTTTCTGACAAAGTGATGTTTTTTTCCGGAAAACAGGCGATTTATAGAGAATCATCTTGCGGTCATTTTTAGCTATAGTTCACCGCAGAATACTCAAAATTCACGGAGGAGAAAGCATTTTAGTGAACCCTTGTCAACGGAAAATGGAACAACTCGACTATTGTACGGTTTTTGAGTGTCGGAATAGGGAGATAATGTAATTTTCACTCTATTCATCCGTTTCCATGTCATTTGTCAGGTTTAGTGTTGTCAGAAGACGTTTAGACGTCGCGCGCCAAATGCGTCTTGGGACCGATTTTTCATTGGCGTACTCCTGGTGTAATGCAACAAGAAAGTGTTGAACTTTGGTTAACACAGTAACACTGAACCCGATTTTGACGGTTTCACGAACGATTTAAAGGTTTATTTAGCTGTCAGGCCTTGTTGTAAATGACACTGTGAAGGTAGACCGTTTGAGTTGGATTCTGAGCAGGAGCATATTCGGAGGATGTTTGGGAAATGTACTGATTTTCGGAACTCCATCATAAAGGCGCTATGTGTGTACATAAGAGAAAACTCTGATGTTCGAGGAATGTTCAGTTGATCGAAATGGTGCCTATTTTTGTGAAGAAGAGCCTATCTTTGGCATCCATCTCGACGTAAAAGAAACACGGTTTCATGAAGAAGAGAAACCCATTTGGTTCCAGTTGTCCGCATTCATTGAATGTTCACGATAAAAACCAATCGGGCACTCTCTTATATTCTACAGCTTTTGGGGTAGTTCTGTGAACCTCATTCTCTCCTCTTCTTCCAGGGCATGCGAAATCCCAGGAAGTCCGCGAGAATGGCAGTTGTTTCGAGAGGATGACGGCTCCCTGGTACATTATCCAGTTCATCACTGGCGTCATCTCAGGTACCCTTGTGTTCATATTGGATCTCTCTCTCTCTCTCTCTCTCTCTCTCTCTCTCTCTCTCTCTCTCTCTCTCTCTCTTCTCTCACAAATCTCTAATTCCAGGAGTGGGCATTGGAGCGGTATGCGGAACCTACTACTTCACCAACTTTTGGGTCCTCCTCGTCGCAGTTGTCGTCGGTTTCGTGATTCTGGGTCTCGTCGGGAAACAGATGCAAATCGAGCACCTGGGACTGCTCCCAGCCACCTACATCATTTGGATGGGATGCGCCGAGCTGACGTTGTTGATCGTCGAGTCGAACGGTTTCGTCCACTGGGGAATCCTGGTGACGATGTGCGCGATTTGGGCGATATCCGCGTCGTTCTACTGGACGTGAGTCTCTAGGTGCCTCTCTCATCTGACCTCTTTTCTCCGTTGACAGCCTCATCCTCACCAATCCGGGAGTCTTGGAACGATCCGACGATCCGTTCCCCGAATTCATCCAAAACGTCGAGGAGTACAATGTGGATCGGTACTGTTTCACGTGTTGGATCCCTCGAACACAGACGTCTCGCCATTGTGCGCAGTGCGACAAGTGCGTCGACGGCTTCGATCATCACTGTCCGTGGATCCACAAGTGTGTCTATCGGCAGAACCTCCGCGTTTTCATCCTCTTCTGCGTCACGTGTCTCGCCTTCAGCGCCCTCTACTCGATCGTTCTCGCCTACATTGCCGGCGTCTCGTTGGCGAGTGTCGGGTTCCGTGAGTTTCTCCTTTTTTTCCCGGGTTTTTGTCACTGTCACAGAGAGCTTTTTTCAATTTAATTTTTTTGTTAATAACTAGAACCAAACTAGAACCAATAACTAGAACAATGTACGTAGTTGTGGTCAAAATTTGAAACTGTAACCAACGTTTCCATTTGAATGGGGTAATCTGGGAGTTATCCACGGTAGATGAACTTGTTATCATTTGGAAACTTATCACACACACAGGGAAACATAGGCTCTGAAAAATTTAATTTTCCGTCCACAGATTATCATTGGAAACCATTGGCGTGTTCTTGTCTATCATTAGTAACAGTAGATCTCTAACAATCAAACTAGCTCATGGATCATGTTTTCCTGTGATCATTTCTTGCAAACATATCCACAGCACCCGACGCTGAAATCATCTGAAATCCTGAAGATCTGACCGACTAGCCGTCGTCCTCATGTGTACAGTTTGTTCTGTTTCAACTTGTGATGATAGTTGAGGAACATGATCAGACAAATGTTCAACATTTGTCAAAGAGACCTCAACGACGTTTTAAAATGAATTAATAATTATGCCTAGCACTAACTCGACTCCCTCTCACCTTCCCATCTTCCAGAAAGGACCATCGACGACCACGGACTGCTCGTCGTCTCCCTCGGCCTCTCACTGCTCCACCTACTCGGAGCCACCGGCATCACGTACACCCAATTGGCGCAGCTCTCTCGCCGTGTCACGACAATTGAAATGATCAAGAAGGCCATGGATTATCAGTATTCGAATAGTGACAAGTGCGTTGGACCCTTTCTTCCCCTTGTCGATTTTCCCCTCATTCAGGAGCCATCAAGAGGAAGAACACAAGCCGAGTATCAAGGATCGAATCCGGAACGTGTGGTATCTGCTGGCGTTTGACAGGTTTGTCGACGAGGAGGACGAAGAATCGGAGACGTCGTCGACTTCGGAACGCTCGTCCAGATCGACGAAAGAGACGGCGACGACCGACACGACGGCCTAGAACTCCTTTCTTTCATTATCCTGCGCCATTTTTCTAATGTTCTCTTCACCGATTCTTGTAGTTCATCGATTTGGAAATCGCTTCTTTCGATCTAGAATATTGGCTTTTTGTAGTTGATCAGTGAAGTATTTTTGTCATTGTTGTGTACCAAATTGAACACTGTTACTAAAGCTTTGCCGGAGAATCAGTATATCACGAGATTGATAAGAGATATCAAAAAGTTGTCAACAACAAACTTGTAGATCATAACTAGGACTACAAGTTTGCTGTTGGCAACATTTTGATATCTCTTATCAGTCTCGCGATATAATGATTATCCTGCGGAGGTCCATTTTGATGGCACCCGATAGTACATAGTCCCGATTATGGGAAGATGGTGTGACTGTTTTTTTGGAGACGATGTCTGAATGACGGTAAGCTTGAGGACTCCTAACACATTGTCTGAAAACATCAAAAAAAACATCACTATTCTGTTTCAAAGAGTCTTTGAAACAGGACAACTGTGTACTCGATGGTATTATTTGCTTTCAATCTTCTCCAAAACAGTCACTCACAAGAGACCACCTAGAGGCTTGGGATCGGGAGACGGAAAGTGCGCTCAAGTGGAAATCGTTTCGAAATTGATACCCGAATCGGAGGAAACACAGAGAGATGGAGAGAGCCATCGACAAAGAGCGGCGGATCTCTTTGTCGTGTGTCTGCGTCTCCGGCGCGCCGTGTACTATCTCACTTGTTACGGTTTGCCGACGTCTCTTTCGATTTACCACAAACATGTGGTTGCGGGAGGCGGGAGGAAGGTGATTTATGGGCATGTAACGAGGATCTTCTCACACCATTTCACCATTTGAACCGACTTTTTCGCGTCTCTTTCATTCTGTGGAAACACTGTTTCGAGGTTTCTTTGAAACTTCGATTTGTTTCCATTCGACCATTCGTTTGATACCTGTGTCTTGTTTCTATATATGTAGCTGCTGTCACGGGTTCTGTTCTCAAAGTTGTCTATAGCTATCTGTTTCACTGATACGCTGAAAGTTGTGTTATCCCTATCCTTTTGGGTTTCCGTTTTGCCCAAGTTCCTTATTTCGCGGAAGTTTTCCAGTTCTCACAATGTCTCATTCCGTCCAACTTTGCTCTTGATCTACCCTTGACAACATAACTACAACACTAAAAAATTGCTGTTTCTCTATCAAATCGTATTCTCAAAGTGGCTCTATATCTCACTCTGGTACTTCTTTGCTCACAATCAGCAGTATAATTTGGTTTCAACAACATTTTTTTATCATCGCTTTCACAAACGCTCTCATTCTCATCTTTCGAATGAAACAGAACAAAATGTGTTCTGTTTCAAATAAATAGTGCGCACCTGAATCCTCGAAATCTGCTGATAATCTGATAACCTCGAGTTTCCATTGAACAATCGTCAAATGGCACTGTGAACTCTGTGAATAGTGATTTTGAGTGCAAATTTCGTGATGATAAACAGGGTTTTCAATCAGTCTAAAGATGAAAGAATGAGTTTGGAATGTGGTTAGAATAGTTGTTAACGTTTTGATGAAACAGAGAGTTCCCGTTGAACGGTACAACTGTAATGTAACTAGGAATCTCTGTTTCACTCAAACTTCATTATTCTCTGCCACTTGCAAGATATCAGTGTCTTATTCACACAAAATTGTTCCCCAATAGTCCCCCCGAATCAGCCTTCCACCCCTCTCCATTCCAAAGTGACCACTCCTGTCTAATTAATGACCAGATGAGAATTGGTGACAGTGGGGGTTGGCGCCAATTCATTCATCCTGTTGCGAGAGACAGCCAATGAATGACAGATTAGCATCTTGAGTGACACCTTCGAAATTTGGCGCGGAAGGAGGCGACAGCGGGTGAAATATTGATGGTTTCGGGAGGACTGATTGATCACCGGCTAATTGGGTCATCACCAGAGTTGGGCGGAATTCCGTTTTCCGTATTCCGTTTTCCGGAACTAGAAATTTTTTCCGTTTTCCGTAAAAAATAATCCCATTCCGTTTTCCGTTTTCCGCAACTCAAAATTTTAATTATCTCTTCTCTACGTTTCAAGATAATAAGTTTTCCCGCTTCGGGAATATTCAGATGGGACAGTTTCATGTTACAGCTTTATTGTTTTAACGCATTTTGGTTTGGTATGTCGGAAAAACTACTGAATCTACTGAACAGTTCTGAACTGTTCCTAACTTATTATTCGTATGATGATATACTTATGTGTTTACAACAACAATGGACAAGAATGGAACAAGGGGGACTCGGTTAACTAACAACAAAACAACACAATTAGTCTTAATAACATAGAACATGAGAGACGGGAAGGGACTCGCCTTTCCCCCCAAATTAAATTTGATCGACGGTATTTGTTCGACGGTTCGGAGTCTCGATACACGTGGACGCGGACGTCGAATCCAACGTCTGGTCTAACGAATCCAATGTGTAGTCCCTTGACGAATCCGTCCAACTTCCGTTTGAATCCGTTGACCTTGTCCTGTAGCCTTTAGACTTCTGGTGGCCTGAATGTTGACGAAGCTGCAAAAAAGTCATTTGACTATATCGTCCTCTATCTCACTCCTTCCACCCCTTATTCCTAATCGCACACTTGGAGACCGTAACGTATGGTCCACTTCTCCAACTTAACTCGAGCATAATATGACTTACTCCTTGAGCCTCCGGCGTGTCCGTGAGGTATCTAGCAAGCCCCTCCGACGATCGCCACCTTCCTCTATTTTTCACTTCCTCGGGGGACCTCCCTTCTTGTAGGAGCGCATTTGCGGCGCCTCTCCTCAAAGCATGATGTGTTGCACCTTGTAAGCCTGCATCTTGCAACGTCTTCTTTGTGATCGCCGAGATCGCTCTTCCTGATAGCCTCTGGCCGGTTTGCAAGTTAGGAAAAACATACGCCGATTTGTGCGCCGTTCTTACTCTCCATCGACACAAGAGCAAATCGACATCCGAGCCATCTTTGTACGGTACAAACGTCGTCCTTCCGAACGCCAGCTGATCATTTTTTGCTTGTCTTATTCGAACCTCCAACAAGTCTCCGTTTCTCTTCAAATCGTCCCACTTCAAAGCTGCCGCTTCGGAAGCTCTCAATAACGCCGACCACGACAGTAAAGCCATCAGGGCATTCCTCTCCGACTTTGGATCCTCGCGTCCCTTGACTCCCGCTAGAATCCTTTCGACGTCCGCGGTTTTCACTTGTATCGGTTGTTTTCGATTGAGACTTTCCTCTCTCCTCTTCGCCTTTATCACGTCCGTCACCATTGCTGCAGTCGACTCGGATAACTTATTATTGAACACTTGGAACGCCGCCGACATCTTGGCCAATGATCCGCTTCCAACGGTCCTCGACTTATGTGCCAAGTAGAGAAGAAGACCTCTCTCGTCCTTTTCAATCTCGTTTGCAGTCAACCATCTTAACCGTTTCCCATCTTCCTCCAAATATGCTTTTCCCGTGTTCTTTGCTCTCGCCGCCAACGGTGCTCCTATTATCACCTTCATCGCTTGAACGAGCTCCTCCTTCCCTTGTAGCTCTCTTCCGATCTCCTCGACGATCTTCTTTTTCTCTCCTCCTGCAAAAATTCGATATCTGTATTCCTTGGTGCCTTGGGCGGGGTGGTGGGGCTACCAGCGTAGAATGGGCCTAATACGCGCCGTGCAAACCTCGCGGTTCCTCTTCCGCTCGAGACCTTTCGGTCGCCAAACTACGTGCGCCTTTAAACTCTCGTTCCCTCTCGTCTCTCTCTCTTACCTTATCTCTATCGCGTGCGAGTTTCCCTCCGCTGGAAAACAAACTATTCCGCCCAACTCTGGTCATCACCAGTTGTGGATTGGGTTGCACACCAAGTTCACTGTTTCATGAAAAGCATTTCATTTCTTTTAAAAAGTCGAAACAGTACTGCTCCAGAAATCGTCCTGGCACCTGAAAAACTGTTAATCGTGGCGAGACCCCGGGTTACGGTAACAGTCACAGCTGTGTGGTGCGAAAAAGGCATGCGCCTTTGAGGTGGAAGATTTTGACGTAAAATCACCCGGAAGAGCTTGGGAATTGAGTAAATGATGGTGATTTTGCGAAAAGTTGTGACGAAGTGAGCGTAGTCACAACAAAGTTTATTTTAATCGCGAAAAAACATTGAGGAACGTAGAGTTTGATAGATACCGTTTATCGATAAGCAAGTGTTTTCTGTTTCATGAACTGTTGATCTCCTACGACTTTTAACCTAAATAGTGAGTGAATGGCTTATCTCAAATAGAGCGGCACCCCTAACACTGCCGGCGAATCATTATATCTCTTATCAATCTCGAGATATAATGATTCGCCGGCAGCCGGCCCCCCGGTTGGCTTATCGTAGCTTTTCACCGATGCCATTCTCAATATAATTGAAATCTGCTCCATCTACCAACATCGTTTTCTTAGACGTGTTCGGTCACATTGTAGATGACACATAGTTTCCAGTGAAGTTGATTTCGTGAAACTGCGACAATTTTCAATAATTCACATTTTCAACAACTCCTTTTCTGTAGCTTTTTCAGCTTCATTCTGTTCACAAGTACCCCGGGATGAATAAGTTCAATTTGAGACGAGTTGAACAACCTGTTTCCTGAAGGTGCACCAACTCGATTTCATTCTGTTGTGAGATCAGAAGGCCTTGAAACATGTTTTGTTCGTTTTCTACTGAATATAGCCAACGGTTATTTGTAGAAAACTTATAGACCGTAATAAGAAATGTGTAAAGCAACGTACTGTTTGACCAGTTTACACTCGATAATGCACACAGTTGGCCGTTCAGAGCCGTCTCTTCTGCTGCAACAACTGAAAAGTTATCACTGTTTCGAGCGTTTTTAAAATTACAAAGTCTCATCAGATGGATTGATTTGTGAGCGATTGTTTTACAGATCATTCCACTGCTAAACCGCTGGCGTGTACTCAGCGGCTAAAATCGGATCTGCGTGTACGCAGCGGACACGCAGCGGGTAATTTTCAGCCGCTGCGTACCACCAGCGGGTACTCGGCGTACACGCTAGCGGTTTAGCAGTGTCTGTATTTTGGAAAAAAAAGTTACTAGATTAATATCAGTCTGACCGTGGCGGATGACGCTGCGGCCGGTAAACTAAATTATACATCATCAACCGGCCAATTTTCCCGATCATCTTGCCGAAAATCGGACAATTCCGTCCAGTAGAGGCACCGACACACATTTTTTAGGCAGTAAAGATTAAGCGGAAATAAAAACCCAGCGAAACCGTACAAAACAACGAAGCAAATAAAAAAACATTTGTTTCACTGAAAAGTCATAACCCTCCCTGAAACTGAAAAAAGTTTTGGTCAATAAACCATTTCCCCGTTCTCTTTGCCAAACCTAACTACCAAAGTGGCAGTCTCGAAACGAACGACACAGCTCAACGACTGTTACCGTAACCCTTATTTTGAAAATACGGTTTCCGACCGTTTTGGGGTGGGTTTTTTGACTAAAAATCCATAGGATTTCTGGAAAATCGTACGAAATTGAAATTTCCTGGCCAGTTGAAGTCTAGAAACCGCCGCTGACCTAGAAATCTTACAGTTCGTGAAACAAGAAGGGACTAGTTTTGTGAAAAAGAAACAGTGTTTTTCAGCGACCAATTCTTTTTTACTGAATCATCGAAGATCACAGTTCGCTTCATATGCCTCTACCATCTAATAAACCGTTCTCTCCATGATCCATTCCCGATCCATTTAATTGCAAAAAACAGTCCAAAGGGGCGTCCTCGCCTCCGAATAAGTGTTCATCGATTCGTCCTTCAACTCGTCCATTTCGTTCGCATTTTATCATCGTCATTGATCCGATCTCTCTCTCCCTCTCGTCTCTATTCTTGTTCCTCCAACTAATTTCATCACACACTGATATCTCTCTCTTATCTCTTCATCTTTTTATCACTGCGCAATCTCTTGCCTTCTCTCCATTCTCAAGTACTGTCCGTTGAGTCAACTTCACCGCCTCTCTCTTTTGATATTAAAGTGACTCATAGTGTATCCAATTAGTGACTAACTCGGTCTGTCTGTCTATTCGTCACTTTTTGTGTGGGAAAATAATCAACTGATTGGAATATCACAGTTCTTTCGGATTCCGACGATGACTTTCTTCTTATCTTCTCAAATCCATTCGTCTTATTCTTTTGGAACTATCTCTGTTTCACGAATTCCATTAATTTCTCAGTTCTTGATCAGAATTTGCTTAGTAACCGACCACCAATATTCAAGTTGTAATCCATGTTCAATGGCAGTTTTTCTCATTTTCCTACTGTTTTGTTAATCTTCCCATTCCAAGCGCTGTTCTCAAACATAACTTCGTGTACCACTAAAAATTGATGAAGCGTTTTCGGTTAACTTGTGTGATGACTTGATCACATTTCTCTAAAGGACTAGAATCATTATATATCCATACTGATAAGAGATATCAGAAAGTTGTCAACAGCAAACTTGTAGATCACAACTAGGACTACAAGTTTGCTGTTGACAACTTTTTGATATCTCTTATCAATCTCGAGATATAATGATTCTCCCGAGCAGCATTACCGCTTTACTCGAGGAAATACGATGTTTCGAAAGTTCAAACCCACCCGATTTCCTCAAATTTTGACTTCCAATAGTTCCAATTTTGCTTCTCTATCTCCCATTACTGTTTCAACAACTGCATTTATCCTCCACAACTGAAGGAACAGTATTCCACAAACTCCTTTCATGTATGCTTCAAAATTCCGAGTTCCGTTTCAGTTCCGTTTCCATCTCATGCATAACTTTCACCGTTCCAAACATTGTTCATGTGGTACAAGAGATAGTATACGTTATTCGTTCAAATGGAAACATGGGATCCTACCATTACGAACACGTAGTTTTAAAAGTTTTAAAATTTCACTTTACGAAACCGAATTTTTGATCAAATTGGGAGTACTTGAGATAAAAAGCTAAGAAAATGACATTTTCAAAGTTTATAAATAACATTAAATTGAAAAAAAATAGCTAACAATCGGTTTTTTACCAATTTACCCAAGTTTCTCTTCGTTATTGTATTCGCCTCAAAAAACATGTTTTCCCCGTAAATCTACCCTTTTACTTTTTTTTCTCTGACTGTTCCCAGGTGTGTCTCCTCGAGTGTAAGCTGTGAAGAAATGCTTCGAAATGGTTACAGCTTCAAAAATGTCTGTAGCAGTACACGCATAAAGTAGTCCATTCTGATAAGGTCGAAAACCAATGTATTTGGCAATTTCACAGTTTCAAAGACAGATGAAAACTTTTGAATTGACAATTAAAGTGATCGGTTCTTCGGTAAGAAGAAAGTGACAGTTCCATCTCAGTCTCGGACACCTCCTCATCGTGTTCTTTATTCAAATGCATGTATTCGTATACATGGAGCAGCCTCCAGAGCTGTTCCCCCAGAACAAAGTTCCATGAAACAGGGGATTTTTCGCTTTTCTCTGTTTCACAGATGCATGTAAACGATCTACCAATCATTCATTCTCTAATATGGCTTACTCCCTTCCTCACAATGTTCTCAACAGCTTCCCAATTTCATCACTTTCCCATCCTTATCCATATCTCTGAATCACCTCTGACGTCATTTCGCCTCTCTTTCTCTTTCTCCTCTCCCACTTTATAAAACAAAAATGCCAAATGGTGAATGGGGGAATTTTGAAACAAAGCGACGTCGCAATGGGTGTAGTGGCCACCCGAGGAAACACAAAATGAGATGTCTTGCCCGCGCCTTCTCCCCGCCTCCTCCCCGCCCTCCTTCATCCATAAAAGTCGGCCGTCTCTCCGGGACCCGTGACTCTGCGTCTCGTGCTCCGCAGTGCTCTCTCGCCACTTGATGGAATATATTCAATGAGGCAGAGAGCGTGTCAAATGTGTTGTCCGGGGGGGAGGAGGCAGAGACGGAGCATGTTGGTCCCCCAAGTGTGAAGTGTGAGTGAGGAAAGCATGGATTTCATCACGTTTTTGGTTTCATATATGTGGCTTCCGAGTTCGTACTGTTTTGTGAATTTGTAGTGATTGTCTTATGTTGTCGATGATTCGATTCAACAAACTGAGCAACCAAACGAAAAGTTCATAGAATCTCTGAAACAGCACTTTTTGTGTTCCCAGAGATGTCCTCTAGGTTTACAGGTTTTTCGGACTTTTTGAAAATTGAACTTCCTGCTCTACAACAAGCGACACTTTTTTCAGTCTTTTTCCATAGTTATCCATAACGTTTTCTGTTTCTTGAGTTGACCATTAGGGGAAGAGCACAAAGACGATTCGTTGAACCATTTGAAGAACCGCTGAAACGGAAGGAACTGACCTTCTTCCTGTTCATTTTGCCCTGTTTCTCCGTAGAGTGAGCCTTTTTGTGAGTTACATGAAGAAATTCATCAGATACTGTGAAACACTCTCAATCGCACGGCTTCCCAAATGTTTGAAACAGTGCGTTTTGTATCTTTTGGAAACTTATGCTTTTTTTGATTGAGATCATAAACTTCCATCAATTAACGGTTTCAACTGAATCATATATTACCAGTAGGTGAGTTTCCAACAGTATTCTGCTGCGCATCGAATTAGAGCCGGTGAAATTGTTTTTTCGTTGAAACCCCCCATAAATGTTATCCGTTTCAATAGGGTCAAATATGAACCCGTTCCATGAAATCAAATTGCTCGTAATTATCTTTCATTTTTGAGCAGTAAGCACATAAATATGATACAAAAGTTGTATTGCATAGTAACTTTTCTCAATTTGTGTACTGTTTCCAAGCAATTCGAATAGTTTCCTCTGACCAAGTTCAGCGGTTGCTTTGAGCTTAAGTTTGAGTGAGAAATATGTGCGAAATTGTCTCGGCGCATGGAAAAATGCGCAAAAGAGATATGAACTACATTTTTGTGATTCTTGGTTAGTTCATTGAGTGAAACCAATGCGTCGTTTAAAGGTGGTCCTTGATGCGAGATATTTGGAGAGTATGGGAATATTTTGCCTTTTTTGATGGACACATATTAATATAATAAGAAAACTCCAAAAAGAAGCGCAACTTTTGGATAACCGTTGAAAATTTCTGAAAATTCGAAACAATTCCTGTTTCACTACTTGCTCTTCAAACTTCCAGTATGGCCAATCTTCCAGTAGTACCGTTTCTAGTGGTCTAGTTCAAATATTCGAATTGCTCGTTTTCATGGAGAACTGCAGCAAACCGGGAAAAAAAACTCGAATCAGGAACAATTGAATCAGAAAACAGCGAACCGGAAAAAAAGCTAGTGAATCAGGAATATAATAAAACCCGTCATTTTTGCGCCAATTCCAAAATTAGACTATTATGAGTTCGCCGCGAGCGTGGACCTCATTTTTGACGTGAAACGTGTTGAACTTGTCTGCGTCTCTGAAATTTACGTGCTGCCTCGCTCTTTCGTTACCTTCGCTGACACCGCGATTGCGGAGTCCACGCTCGCGGCGAACTCATAATAACTTTCCATATTTTTCGTAATATTTGTATACTGGAGAATATCTGCGAACTAGTTAAAGATTGCTGAGAAAATCCTTAAACAGGCTCAAAAATGACCGGTCTCATTATTTCTGGTTCACTAGCTTTTGTCCCGATTTGCTGTTTTCTGATTCAATCGTTCCTGATTCGAGTTTTTTTCCCGGTTTGCTGCAGTTCTCGTTTGAATGTGATTCCGCTCACTCCATGTACACGAGACAGACCCCCAGAAGACTGTTCTAGAAGAACTAGCATCACAACATTATCTCCCAAATTCTTCCGTTTCATCAGTTTCTGATATGTGGAAACAGTTGAGATCACAATAATTGAATGTTTTTGGGAGAAGCGAAACCATCCCGTTCGATGTCAATTCTCTGTTTCAGCTGTTCCTCCTCAAAACCTTTGCCCCCTGAACTTTTCCCCCATTCGCGAGTTTGTTTCCCTAGAACAAGTACACCTTCTCTCCCCTCCCTCCCGTATCCATTGCCCCCTCCACAATACAAACGATCCTCATCATCCTCGAGTGCCCCCCTTCCCGGGGAGGGGGAGAGAGTGTCCTTCAACAACGCCTATTCAATGATGAACTGTCGCGCGTGAAAACGAAGGTAAACTAATTGAGATGTACACTCCCGATGAGACGCCAAGCGCGACAATACTCCTAATTACACGCCTAATTCGGGTTCCCGTGCGGGAGGTCTCTGAACACCCGCCGTGTCTGCGTCTCTCTCTCTCCTCTCGCCCTCCCCGTTATAATCATAAAATCCGATGCTTCCCTCCTCCGTTTCCTCTTCTCCTCCTCGCATTTTCCACTTTTCAATCATAAAAATTTATGAGAAAAGAAAGACAAATTGTAGGGTGCTTTCCCCTGTTTTTCCAGCTGCCCTCTCTGCTTCTCTGAACCTCTTCAACTCGCCGTGCTCTCTCTGATTTCCCACACAATTTCATCTGCCTCACTCCACCGCTTGACACCCCCCTTTTGTTCACACATTTATGCTAATCCCTCCACGTAATCCGTTGGTATCAGGTATCTAGTCACCACTTCGATCGGTGCGATTTCGAAATTTTCGAGTATTTATGGACACTTACTGCGTTTGCTCATCAACACAAAACATCTTCAGAAACGGAAAACCAAGAACGCTCCTCCGAAGTTCTGATCTTGGAGACAGCTTGGATGTTTTGAATCAGTTCTGAACGGCCCGTCCTGATTTTATATCATTTTTGCACCGTTTCTACCGTCTTGTGGACTCCCTGAAACCGTAACATACTATTGAGATAGTCACTGTTTCAGGTGGGTCATAAAGTGCTTTGCAGACCCAACTGCCCTTAATACTCGCTGTTTACCTCAAACACTTTACGGTTTCATGACATTCTCATATTTGAATTTGATATCAATTCTTTAGTGTAAATCGTCCATGAACTTCTTAAAATCTCTGTTCCATCAAAATCGCATTTTCAACGCATTACCCTCAATCCCATTCTGGCGAGATTCGGTTAAACATGGTTAAACATAGAAAGTACACTTTGTGGAAAGAGAGAATAGACGTTTCCCAATTTTAATCATTTTTGGAATTGGAACTATTCTTTGAAATTCACTGTTTCATCTCATTCACAAGTGCAAATTTAAACTCCAATTTGTTGATACATGAGCGAGAATGGTGTTCGAGCTAGTTTGCGAGCTTTTGGAAACGGTCTGTGAATCCGGATTCTCCGAAGTGAGCTCTAGGGAAATTCCCCTCTGTTTCCTTGTTCTAGAGCATTCCGGTTTCTCTTGATTCTCATCAGTTCCACGATCACATCTGTTTTCAGTGCTCGTCTCTTTCTACTCTCTATCGCCTTCTCATGGATTGAACCACTCACAAAATTTCATTGAATCAGAAGAAAAAAAAACATTTTTTCTTCGATCACAATTTCTTATGCAGATATTATATATTTCAAAAACCTTGGAACCTCCATTTTTCACGTGAACTCAAGATCTTGTTAGTCTCGTTATGAATAGAGGGTACGTGGATTTTGTTTGAACGGGTGACCCCTTTTATTCACGGCGAGACCAGCAAGCTCTTCAGTTCACGTGAAAAATGGAGGTTCCAAGATTTTTGAAATGTACAATAGAATTGGAATCAAAAAGTCCTTGCCGAAGCGAAATGAATTCCGGATGAAACAGTTTTTCCTTTTTTGTTGGAATTGCTAATACCGTAAAAACACTATTTTAACGGCACCCTGCATAGTGTCATTTCTCATTTAAAAAAATAGAATTTCGTCACATTTTGCGTATTACCTCGGGGTTTTAACCGTTTTTCTACAAGATTCACTAATTTCCCGGGAAAAATGTCCAGTGAAACCGAAAAGATCAGTCGAACAAATAGTAAACGGCACTTTAAAAAATAAGGTTGAACAATTTAACGGCATGCCGTTAAAATAGAGTTTTTACAGTATCTACTGTTTCGTGTCGTGTTCACAAGTAGTCGCAATCTGCTGTACCGTTTGATTGATGGACAAGTACTGAATCTACATATTAGTCTAGAAATATACCGTATTTCCTTGGCACCCAAAATGCTTCTGGAGAATCATCATATCTCGACATTGATAAGAGATATCAGAAAGTTATCAACAGCAAACTTGTAGTTCTAGTTATGATCTACAAGTTTGCTCTTGACAACTTTTTCATATCTCTTATCAATCTCGAGATATAATCATTCTCCGGCAGCATTACCGCTTCATTTGACGAAACCCGGTGAATGACAGTTTTCCGATTTGCTGTTCCAAGTGTTTTTTTATCAAAAACGCACTCTTCTCCAATATTCGTCCCATTCTTATACTTCGAAACTCTCCACCCACCCCCAGTTTGTCAATGCTCCCGCATCTTTTCGTCAATTTCTAATTGAATTTGGACAGAAGAGAGAGAGAGAGAGAGAGAGAGAGAGAGAGAGAGAGAGAGAGAGAGAGAGAGAGAGAGAGAGAGAGAGAGAGAGAGAGAGAGAGGGAATAAGAGGAAACGGAGAGAGCCGAAGGAGCCATCTTTCTTTCGCATGTCAAGTGAAACCAATGTCAGGCTCAATTTCCTCTCGTCCTCCTCCTCCGTCCGTCTTCCTCCTCCTATTCTCTCCTCTCGGAGTGTCTTCTTTTTCGTCCTATTTAGCTGCTTATTTTCCGAATATAGCTCAAGGTGGGTACTCTTCCGATAAAACGTTATATTTGCCGGTACATCAAATGTTCACTGTTCCGCTGGAAATCCAAGGTCCAACTGAAACTGAAACTTTTTGATAGACGCTACAATTCTGATTCGTTTCCCCATGTCCTTCTCTGAATGTTTACTTTTCCTTCCTCACTCTCTGTCTCTCTGTCCCTCTATGTCTCCTCCCAAAATGTTCACCTTGAAAAGCGGTAAATATGCAGCTGAACAACATCTGGTGCCCTCGGGACGCCCGCAACGGGTCACCAGTGTTTGTCTTCCCCAACTGCTTCTTCTGACGAACATTTCTGTTTCATCCCGACACTTTTGACATGTCTTTGAGGATTTTTGGGCATATGCTGTCACGAGCTACGAACTGCTTGTGAACAGTGTCAAAGATACTTCTGATTTTGATGAAACTGAGAACCCTTTTTACATGATTATCATTTCCATACTGATTTGTAGGAAAACCAACCAGAAACAACTTTCTCTAGCCCGTTAGCCTTAACGTACTGAAACTCAAAAGGAAACTGTTCAAATGAGCATATGTTCCATATTTTACCGTCTTTCGCATGATTTGTTGTTAATTTGTATGTTCACGTATATCCCAAAAGAAGCAACCGCCCCGTATATCCAATTTTCGTGAAACTGGAAATATTTTTGCAACGGGGTTCACGGTTCAAGATGCCAAAGAAATGGCCTCGCCATCGAGGAGAATGATTATATCTCGAGATTGATAAGAGATATCAAAACGTTGTCAACAGCAAAGTTGTAGATCATAACGAGGACAACAAGTTTGTTGCTGACAACTTTTCGATATCTCTTATCAATCTCGAGATATAATGATTCTCCGGCAGAGCATTCGGGCTATTTCAATCGCATCCAATTTCTTTGTTCCGGAATCCGATCGGGACATCCTACTTGGTTCAACAACCTGAAACTTGGTTTGAAGAAACTGATTATAAAACCACCACTGTCTGAGTCCATGAACTGCAAAAATTTGGAAAACAGTCGTCGGACGCTATCACAATGATCATGAACAATACAACAAACTGCACGGAACAATTTCAAATCCCCAGTTCTCAGTTTCAACAGTTCCTTGTAACTGTGAAGTTTTGTGATTCACTAGTGTTATTATCTTCTCCTAGTCTGTGTATGCAGAACCCATTGCGAAATGCCGTCTTCTTCTTCTTCCTACAACTTGTGCTCATGTCACCAGTGCATCAGAATGACTCATCTTTTGTCCTTCTCCCTCCTCACACAAACAACTGTCCATACAGTGTGTGATAGGTATTTCGAAACACACAGACAGTTGGCTCTGGAAACGAAGAACCCATACAACAATAGGAAGAGGAGGCGAGAAGAGCAGGTGAAAATGTTTGTGCTCGCGATTAAATTTCGCGCAGTCCACGGAGAAAAGTTTCACACTCTTTTCCTCTATTCTCTGCGTCTCCGTGCCGACGCGCACTCTCTTGAATATAATGGGGAATACAATATATAGATAAATAGGAGGAAGGTGAGCATTTTTCCAAAATTTTCCAGTGTCTTACAGTGAATCTACAGTCATTGTGATCTGGTTAGACTTCGACTAATTATCGGTTTCATGATCAACTTATGTACAGTTCCTGAAGTATTTTTCCCATTTTTATAGTAACTATCCGCATTTCCAGTTCCCCCCCCCCCCCCAAACGCGTTTCTCAGTAGGGCCCACTAAATGAGTGTTTGCTCAGAATCAGTAGTGATAAGCAGGTGATATCATCAGTTCTCATTCCATACCCTCTAGGCTTCACAAAGACACTATTTCAGCCGTCGCATAATCGTTACAGCGATCGTATTATCGTTTGACCCCTTCTTCTCAATATCCGTTTTCTCTGAAACCGCGATGTTTTTTCTCTGTTTCAAAGATTCATTTTGAGATGATCTTCGTTTTCGGGCACAGTCCGAAGCCTTTTTATATACGATATCAAGGAATTCTAATGAAAATCGACAAAAAGAAAGTGTTTCTGCAACGGCACCCTGGCCACCTGTGCAAACTTCCAGTTTTCCAGATATTGTGTCTCAAAGTGTCCAAAATCCCGTTGTTTTCTGGGAATTGAGTGATTAAATTCAACCGACGTTTGAGTGATCGTTGTTCTTCTCTCTCATTATCAGTTCCTTCTGAAACTGTTACATTTTTTCTCTGTTTCAAAGCTTCCATTTCATTCATAGTTCCCCCTTTATTGTTGGTTCGACTGTGCTCAATTAACTCTTCTAACTGAAGTCCATTGCTCAATTCCTCCTTCCCTTCATCTTGCCTTCGTTTCTCCAAAAACGTTCGGTTTCATCTCATTCTCAAATTCTCACCCAACATACCCAAAACCAATCCAAAGTATTTGATCGTTTCCTGTTCCAAAAACCTCTCAACTCTATTGGAATTCCTCCTCTTCGCTTCTTCTTCTTCTTTAGCTCTACTTTCGCAATTTCCACTATTCGCTGGTGCTTTTGTCATGCTAGTTTTGACAGTTTTGAGCTTCTACCCCCAAACCATCACCATGACGTGGCGCTACCTTCCCAACTTCTGCTCACCCCCTCTCCTCCTGCTCACTTCTTTCCCCCTTTGCTCATCTGCATTTTCAGACTAGCCTCTCTCTCTTAGACATCTGTAACCCGAATATGTCCGGACGCAACTACTACCGCACTGAAGAGGAGATTGTACAAGGTATGATGAATGTGTGTGTTTAGAAGAACAATTGCATGAGATGCATGGGGGGGGGTCAGTTGTCGTAAACAATGAAAAACGGAAACGGGCCTGGGGGGGGGGGGGGGAAAGCAATTCGATCGATTCTTCGTGTCGTGGTTCACTATGCAAATATGTACACGTTTCGATGGTACTCCCCCCAACTAGAGAAGTTAGGGGGAAGTGCACTTTTAGAACATTTCAGTTTCAAGTTGAGCACTTGACTCTCCTTCGATTTGCCCTGATTGCTAATTGGATTCAGCTTGATGAGTGTTTTCTTTGAAATATTATCAAAATCAGCGGAGGTGGCGAAGTCGGGTCTCGCCACGAGAACAGTAAACTTTTTTTGTAAAAATCGACATGCACCTTTTAAAAAAACTTGAAATCCACAGTAGTTTGTTTAAAGGCGCATGTTCTCGTGGTGAGACCCCCGCCGATGCGGTGAACTGCTGACCCTCGCTGTTTTGGAGGTAACTTCTAGACAAATTGCCGTTTCATATTGAACCTTTCAACGTTTGCTCATTTTTCCCCTGTTGCTCGAATGCTTTTTTCTCCAATCTTGTGGAAATTACCGGTGATTGAAATATACCTGATAAGGGCACTGTTGCTCATTAGATTTGGCTCACTTTCTCTTGGTTTTCGATAAAATAGGTTTCGATATCGCACTGTTCCGCAGTGCACTTTTATAAACTTCCCCCGTTTCAAAATGTATTCGAAACATCCGGCCGTGATCTTAACACCACTGATAACATGTCTCAATTTTTTCATGAATTGAACGTCTCACTGCTGATGAGCACCCTGTTGCTCATCAAGATCTTGCTCATTTGCCCCTGGATTTCTTATAAAATCAGAGCCCCTTACTTCCACTCTTTTTGCTCTTTTATGTAGCTGCTATTGGAAAACCATCGTTTCCATTTCAAATTATGTAAAAATTCGGGGGGGGGGGGGGGGGGGGACACATTTCGAAATCCAGTTTAAGAGTCGAAAAATAAGGCACCTTCATGAGCAAGCAAGTGCCCTGTTGCTCATTTTCCTTGGAAGCGTTTCTTATGAAATCTTGTGAGCTTAGAGTCCTTCTGCTCAGCGTCTTGCTCAATCGTTATCATTCAATCAGCTATCAGTTCCCTGGAGCCGAGCTCCGGGACCTAACTCCCAACACTTGCTCATTTTGAGAACCTGAGGAGCACTGATTAATCATATCAGTTAGACGGAAATGATGTCACTCGAATAGTATAAAAACAAACGCAATGGCACACTTTCTCTGTTTTCAGTTCTTCCTCTCTTCTCTATCTTTCCTTCCTTCCCTATTCCAAAGTCCTTTGTTCTCCTTCCCCACCTCACCATTCCTCAATTTCCCCCCAATTTCCAGCCAAAATCCTCCACCGCGACCCGGGAATCATCGAGGAGAACTACGCGTCGAAGCCGCCGTCGAGACGCTCTTCCACCCATCAGAACCCCGAGATCGCCGTCAATCAGAAGCACGCCCAACCGCTGCCCTCGCCACTCCACTCGCCCGTCAAATCGGTCGGCAGCTCGAGAATCGAAACAGCTAGTGAGTTTTAAGAGATTGGCCAACTGATGATTGGAAAAAATCTGAACTCTGTCGGAGATTAGGAACATCTGAAACAGGGGATAAACCGTCCTGAATAAGAGAAGCGCATTGCATGTAATGATCGAAGCAAGAAGGTACATACCACGTAAAGTTTAGTGTTGTGGTTGATACAGTAATCCACATTTCGATTGTCCAATTCCCGTGTCATTCCCATTACATATTGCGGAAGACATATCGATACAATTTTCTGAATCTATTGGAAATTTTGAGAATTTTCTCAGAGAGTAAGAACACTTCAAACTGCCTAGCTTGGCTTCTTTTCGAGTTGTTCTAATACCGAAAAAGATATTATCGTTGTATCTCAGAGTTCGCAATAAACAATTTCAAACGCTCGCCACGATAACTCGCAACGAAATAATCAGTCTGCGCCAAAACGTGCTGCGCCCTGAAAGCGGCGATACGGTAGTTGTGCAACACTCGATTCCTTCAATTTGGGCGGTTTTTCAATCGTTTTTCACACTTTTTGTTTTTTTTTACCGGAAAAAGCGCAAAATGGAAAACTGCCGATACCAATGTCTAAAACCTGATGAACCCCGTGTTGAGTGGCAAGTGAAACAGTATTGCACTGCTTCAAGGACCCATTAACAATCATTAATTCAAATACTGTAGGTGATAGGAATAAAATGACAAATTATTATTTATCGTTGTGTCTCAAAATCGGCGATTTCAACCGTTTTTCGCGCTTTTTTTGCGCAACTACCGTATCGCCGTTTTAAAGGCGCAGCACGTTTCTGCGCTATCAAATTGTTATTGTGAACTCTGATTTTGAGATACCACGATAATGGTACCCTATGGTTCGAGGTGTCGCAACTGATTACTGATAACGCAACGAAACTACGCTTTTCCGCTTTTCTACGTGAACTATCCCCCGATTTCACCTTCGCCCATTCCATTTCCCTTGCCACGTGGACAAAAACAAAAAACAACATCCCCAAAAAGACCCCTTAGCAGCCATCTTGTTCCTTCAGAAATGGCACCAGTGCGTTCGAACTCCCGTGGCTCATCGACGTCTTCTGAAGAGGATCTCGGCACCCGTTCCGTCGCCGTGTCTGTTCTCAAGGACTCGGGAACGAAGGTGGAGATAATGCTGAAGGCGCACGGGTTGAAGAAGAAGAAGAGTCTTCTCAACTCGCTTGTTACCGTCTTCAAGAAGGTACGTGATATGAGCGGAAGGTGATAGTGATGATAAGGTTGGAACTGATTGCAGCCAAGCCAACCATCTCGTCTGTTGGCGAACGGCAAATTCACCGAGTTCTCGCTCACCGAACACTCGCTTCGATTCCTGTTGGAAGTGAAGACTGATAAGAAGAAGAAGAAGGGTGAGTGGATTCCTCCTCGGTCCCTTGACACCCATCAACTCCTTCTTTCAGGAAACGGAAACCGTTTGGATACATTCCTGTGCGAGGTGAAGAGGTTCCCGACTGACGTCAATCCAGACAGTGCTGAATTCGAGGTAGGAACTTTCCCCCAGCTCTTCCACCCGCATTCTTCCAGGTTCTCGAGCCGGCATCCGGCGAGGCGTTCATCCTGCTCACACTCATCAAGACGGGCAATCTGTCGACGAACTGGAAGGAGTTCCTCGACGCGAACGGAACGATCGACGTGTCGACGATCTAGGCGCCGCTTCCCCCCTCTTTTCTTCTTCCTCTCTCACTCGTTTCCACTCTCAAATGTGCATACGGTTTGCTACACTGAATTTTCGATTGTTCTTTTTTTGTTTTTTTTTCTTGTCGCCCCACGCCCATTTTACCCTTATAACTATTTGTGTCCATTTTGATAATAAATACGAAAAGAAACCGCGAGAGGGAGTGAGGTGAATGAGGAATCCATAGGAATTACAGGGAGAATTCTCAACGGGGCGCATTTGAAGCTTCACGGAAACAAAAAAGTTGAGATGAGTTTTGGAACGAGGACTCTTTTCTTATCACTTATCACTAACAATCACTACATGCTTCATTGATATTGAACGTCGTCGACTGACATCGTCATTCGTAGCCTAGGAATGAGTATCTTGAGACTAGTGGCTACTCAACCAAGACGTTTTTCTGGAACCAAGGCATCCGATTCCCTGTACCACACGAATCAGAAGAACCATTCGGGTCAGACAAATCAGAACACAATGCTGCAGATTCGCAAAGAAGTGTAGTTTCAACTCCTCGCCCGCCGAGATTCGGAGATCTTATCCGTGGACTACGGTAGGAATTGCTGCATTCTGTCCGCTCGTTCGTCTGGCATCCTTCTCTGATTCTTTAAAAAGCTGCTTTCACGAGAATTAACATCCGTCTAGGTTTGACTTTGCGTCATTATATCTCGAGATTGATAAGAGATATCAAAAAGTTGTCAACAGAAGACTTGTAGTCCTAATTATGATCTACAAATTTGCTGTTGACAATTTTTTGATATCTCTAATCAATCTTGAGATATATTGATTATCCGACAAAGCTCTCTTCGGTCGCAAGTGAAAAAAGGACGAGCATTGATAAGACGATGGCGAGTTGCCGAGCAGTCGGGGAAGATGATGAATAGTCCAGTCGGTGAACGTTCGATAAATATAATGTAGTTTCCTTTTGGACTTCCAGTTTTGGGCGGAAGAAGGGAATCTTTAATGATCTATCCGAAAATAAGATAGCATCCACACTAGATGAATTCTTGCACTTCCTTCTGATTTTTTGAACTACGGAGATGTTCCGATAGCACTGAGGAAGTGGTCAGACGCCGCTTCTGACACCACCGTACCCCGCCAGCCAATGACAGTCTTCCGTGTCTTTTCTTCTCGGCAGAAGCTGGAATCCAGGGTTCTCAAGGCTTCATTCTCCCTCTGTTGCTAAGCATGGAGCCAAGGAAGCCATCGAAGCGACTGGATCTTCAGGGAATCCGTGGCATGGCTATCATTGTGGTAGTCATCTTCCACTTCTTTCCCGAGATCTTCCCCAATGGATACCTCGGCGTTGATCAGTAAGCCTCTCCTCTCCTCACTCAATAACCCCTCCTGTCCATTTCCAGATTCTTCGTGCTCTCTGGTTTTCTGATGTGCATGCTGCTGAAACGAGAGGAGGAGAAGAGTGCGTGGGATGTGATGAGTGTGTTCTACGTGAAGAGGTTCAAGAGGCTCGTTCCCCTCTACTTCCTCTTCGTCTTCCTCGCAACTCTCGCTCTCTGCCTCTTCTTCCCCGACACTTGCATCGAAACCAACCGAGATTCCGCTTCTCGGGCTCTTCTCTTCGTCTCGAACCGAGAAGAAACCAGCGGAGAGGAGCACTACCACGTGCTCCGCGTCTCCAAGGACATATTCCTGCACACGTGGTCCCTCTCCGCAGAGTTCCAATTCTACTTCCTCATCCCTATTGTCTTCCTGTTCGCTTCCCAACTGAGCCTATCCATCAATTGGCAATGCTTCTATTACGGTGTACTCGGTTCTCTCTCTTTCCTCCTCTACTCCCTCTACTACTGTTCCGTTGGTTCATTCAGTGTTTTCGGAAGGTTCTGGCAGTTCCTAATCGGTAACAGAGCCTTCTAGAGGCCTCCTGACAACATCTTCTTATCAGGGTTTCTGGTGTTTTTGAGTGATTCAAAGTCTCCAGCAGACTACATGCCATTGTGCAAGGTCCCAGACAATTCATCTCCAAAGTGCAGTCGGCTCACTCAAGGATTCAAGTACACCGCTATCATCTCTCTAATCACTGTCACATGTTACCCTCGTTTCCGTTTGCCAGTCGAGTACACAAGGTATCAAATACACAGTGTACCGGAAAAGAATCAGCTCTTCCAGACCATTCGTGACACTGTGTACCGCCCTTCTGATGCTCGTCTCTCACGAAGACATTGTTCTTTCGAATAGAGTTCTAACCTACATCGGAGACATCTCCTACTCGTTATATCTCGTCCACTGGCCGTTCTTCGTGTACTGGGCGATGACTGCTGGAGGGAGTCAAACTGGTAACGGAGAAGAGCCGTAGACAGTTTGACACTGAGTTTCAGAGCTGTACACAGCCTTGTTTGCATCCGTCGTTCTAGCCGCAATCGCCTTCGAAACCTTTGAAAAGTGGTATCTACGGCAGTCGAACACTATAATCGGAGCCATCGTCGGAGTTCTGTTTCTGCTGAACGTGGCCCTGATCAATAAGAATGTGATCCAAGATCACTTCCAACAGACAGAAATGAACAGAACTCGTCTGGACGGAGTCACAGATTCGATGACGATTGGTAAATGGAGGACCTCTAAGCTCATTCCCATTCCGATTTCAGAAGACGCTGAAACACTGAACCATCGGTGGACGACAAACAACATCCACAACCTGCAGAGCCCCTCATGCAAATACGAGGACTCTCGAGCTCCATTCGGATGGTGTAGGAGGCGTCGAGGACTGGAGGGACAACACAAAGTGATGATAATCGGTAATTCTTGGGCAACGAATCACGGAACCCTTCTCCATCAAGAGTGTGGTCCGAAGATGAAGAGTTTCCTCCAGGGATCAGGTAATCGGAGAGTCGAATGTGTACACGAATCCTGGAGTTGCAGGGTGTGAACAAGAGCACTCCACTTGGTACAAGCCTGCGTGCATCCTCGCTGACTTTGGAGAGCGGATCAGAGAGGAGAAGCCGGACATTGTGTTCCTCTTGTCCAGGTATCGTTCGGATGCCGTAGAATCACTATATCTCGAGATTGATAAGAGATATCAAAATGTTGTCAACAGCAATTTTGTAGTCCTAGTTGTGATCTACAAGTTTTCTGTTGACAACTTTTTGACATCTCTTATCAATCTCGAGATATAATCATTCTCCGGCAGGGCTCTCTTCGGTTTTGGGGCCATTTTGATTGCAACTGATAGTATTATCAAAATCAGCCAAAGTGGCAAAGTCTGCGGTTCACCGCATCGACGGGTCTCGCCACGAATACATGAAAATTTTTTTGAAAATCGTTATGCGCCTTTAAAGAAGCGGGGTTACTGTATCACTCATTGTAGATGTGTCTTCCAAAATGAACTAACACTTAAGTAACTTTCACCCTTTTCAATAGAACTTTTGAAACTGAGAAACCATGCAACAAGTCAGCATCTATAAAACCGACAGATGGTCTTTTCCTTGTCACGAAACAACAATTCCTGAAGTTCCCACCTTTTCTTCTAGGTACATTTCTATCGGAGAAGCGGTTCCTGGCCATGAACGTGCTTCGAAGGTCGACACAAAATACGACAAATTGAGGGATCACACGATGGAAATGCTCGGAAACATCGGAAAGAAGCTGTACATTCTGCACGCCATCCCAAGAATTAAGACGAAAAATTTGCATTTCATCACGGAAATGCTCAAAAATGGAACAGATCCGATGGATATTGATGTGAGGGATTGGACCAATGCACACCCACTTCACTTTTTCTTCAGAAAACGATCCTCGATTGGACGGGTTACAGAATAGCTCGAGAGCGACTGAATCGGCTGAAGAGCGAGTGCGGGGAGAAGTGTGAACTGGTCGATTACACGGAGACGTTCTCCAGTGGGACCACCCCCTCAAAGTTCCGATACTTTGACGAACGCGGATTCTCCTTCTTCACCGCTTCCAACGATCTGTCTCCACGTGGTTTGGAGCACATTCGACCGGTTTGGACGAAGATTTGCAGCAGATTGTGATCTCATTTTCCGCGGGTTCTGTCCTCTTTTGATCTTTTGAATTGTGTTATATTGCGAATACATCTGTCGATGAGAGATGTGTATCTTCACAATTCTCTTCAAGATTTCATAAAAGAAAAGGAAGTAGATCGACTTGTGGATGTTTTCAGGGGGTTCCTGACATCAAACGAATATGTATGTACACCGGAAATGCGGAAAGAAAGTGTTTTAGAAAACGGAAAGCACCATCATGGTCAGAGCTATAGACTACTGAAGTTCCAGTGATAACACCAAAATGTATAGGGCTAACGAAACAGTTTTCAAGGAATATGCTGATCGGGACCGATAATACATTTCCTAACTCTTATCATGACCGACCGTCTTGAAATCAAACAGGCACTTTATTATTAACATTGGTTGATAAGGCCATGCCAACTACATATTAGGTTGGTGCATAAGTTTCGATCACTTCTTGGGTCTCATCTTTGGGAGTTTTTTTCTGGCCGCAGGATTGTTTTCCAACGCTGTTACTTTGGCAGGTAACACACCATATTCAGTACTGCTAGACCACTTTTTCTTTCATTGCCAGCGTCCAAAGTCGTCGAGAATTATTCGTGTCTTTTCACCTAACAAACTTCGCGTTCGGAGCATACTTTTATTTTAGACTATTTCTGACTTTTTTGTTATTGACATTTACAAGAAAATTATGAATTCGTATCACGGATATAGTCCCTCAAACAGCACCGTAATGTTCTGAGTGAAACTATTCGAGCCCGAGGGATGCAGCCTCAAAGATAAGAAGCCTCCATGTCAGCAGTACTCTTTTCATCTCGACATTTTCTGGACGTTGGTGGAGTTAGATTCATTCGAGACTAAGGGTGTTATGGTGACCAATCTCAAGGTAAACCAACTCACTATTAACCATGAACTTACATCTATTGTAAAAGTTCGAAAATTAGGGCGATAGTTGCTGAACGCTCTCAACGACATTGACAGTAATTGTTTTGTGGATACAAGTTCGGCGTCTCTAATTTCTCTTTGGACTCATGCTTGACTGAATGATATGATTACGGGCAATAAGTATTGGGTCTACTATTCTAACTATGAGCCAGAGAAATAGTGAATTGGTAATGTTCAAAAGCCCAAAATATGAACTTTTTCCGAGACAGGTGATATTCGGCATTTGGAGGTCGGCGCTGACAGCTGAATAATCGGAGCTGCTCTCTGGCCGTAAAACGGTAAATGGGGGTGCATGTACTCTCTAACTGCAAAAACTGAAGGATGCCGTCAATCCTAGTCGTCGAGAAAACCCCCGAATTCATAACCGGCGTGGTAGTATGCCAACTCACGTGACAAAACCAACAAATGCCAAAGGGGCTAAATTTGACTGGATCTCACTTTTGCGCCCACAGTACTTATCAGACCTTCCCTTATTAAAATACCACTTCGCTAGTCATCTTCAACGACGTCTTAACGGAGAAAAGTTCGAAGCAAAGTAGGATAGCAAAACAGCGTTGGTATCAATTTTCGATTAGGGGCCGCCGTTCTTCTGAGATACAGAAATCGGGCAACTGCCTGCGTGTTGGCAGGGGACTAGTGATACATATAAGCAAGATATTCAATTTGTAAAGCGTCCCTATTTTTTAAGAAATAGGCATGAAATTTCATTGAAAAAAGATCGAAACTTATGCACCAACCTAATACTATCGGGTGCCATCCGAGGAGAGCTCTGCCTAAGAATCATTATATCTTGAGATTGATAAGAGACTCTTATCTTAATCGGTTCGGAGATCCTCAATGATGACCTTCTGAAAATTTATAAAGCATCTCTGTTTCAACTACTCAACATGAACAACACTTTATTTTCTGAGATATTCATCCTTTTCAACCCTCCTCACTCAGGGTATGACGGCCAGTTGGGGACGGCTCTGGAACAAGTCACCTCCACTGTAAATCCACTGATATCGACTCACTGATGGATGTACATCCTCACTTCCATACTCTCGTGACCCTGTGTCGCAAAGTCATAATCGAGAATCACCCTCTGTTGGGAACCAGAGACAGGGTAGAGGAAATCGAAGACAACTGTGCTCTCGTACTGCAAATTGGATGGATCGGTGAGTGGAATACACAGTGATTACAAATAGGTCAGTGTTGATGAAATGGAGAGTTTGATTGGCCATACTATTGTCCAGAATCGTAAAATTCATCGATCGGAAGTTATCCAGGGAACCTGAAACAGAGTTCATCAAGCCATTCCAAGTATCAATTCCACTGACCATGGTCCTGAAAAGTGATCGCCAAGTACACATCTACCTGTCCTACCTCCACGCTTGGAACCCGGAGGGCCGATAACTCTGTGGTTCCCGTTCCCGAAACGATGGGGTTCTCAGAGTAGATCAAATACTCGTAGTACATGGTGCTGAGGGTTAGGAATGCTATCTGAAACCAGAGACATTTCCATTCAATAAGGGCTCGACGTACATCTGAAACGTCACCATCCTGGGCGAAAATGAAGAGTCCATTCGACTGGGAAGACACATTGTAGACGGCTTGCGGGGCAGTTCCTCCGGTGGAATTGGCGCTTCCGATCGAGTAAACGAACACTTTCTGGTCCTGCAGCTGGGGAATCAAGCCGCCGATCCCTTGATTTGGGTATCGTTTGATGAGAAGAAACACGAAAGAGTTGCAAATGGGAGAGACGGTGTTGAGGAGGAAGTTCTGGAGGATGTGAAGGACATCACTTCCGGTGGATGGATCGGAAGATCGGAGGGAAGGATCGGGGAGGTGGGAGGAGACGGACGAGTTGAAACTTCTGAAGAAGGAGAGCGATGCGGTTTCGATCAAGTTCAGATAAACTTTCTGCCGTATTGAAGAAAAAACATGACTGTTTTACTTGTTCTTTCTGAGAAACAGGGAATAATTCAGATCAATTCAGAAAAAATTTTCTTCAAATTACGAGATCAACCGCTCGAACAGTTTCCAAGATTCGAAAAACATCGAATATTTATTATATGATATCTTTTATTCATTTAAAAAATCTTGAAACCTGCGCAAACGCGCTCCGCCGGACTCGTGTCAGTCGTGTTGCAAACGTGCTCTATTGAGAATTCGGACTGACGTGTCATTGAGTCGCTACGCAGAGAAATTGGAAGCAAAGTTTACTGTTTCTACATAGCGTTTAGTCCCCGCACATTCTCATCCTGATACTGAATGGTAAAATAGTCGCACCCCGACAATTCGAAACCCGACATCTCACAGCTGCGCGCTTTCAAAAAACTTACTTACAAGGGCAGTGTTTCAACAGTCCAGAGCCGATTGGAATGAAACCTTGCGGGATGGAAAGAGGTCCGTTCGAGACCCCCGAATCAGTTTTCAAAAGTTGCTGAGGAGCCCTGGGAGCCGAGAAAGAGCGGCTCAAAGTTTCCCAGGCTCAAAGTTTTCTCGGCTCCCAGGGCTCCTCAGCAACTTTTGAAAACTGATTCGGGGGTCTCGAACGGACCTCTTTCCATCCCGCAAGGTTTCATTCCAATCGGCTCTGGACTGTTGAAACACTGCCCTTGTTAATTTCGCTCATGTTGTAGGGTTTTCGGCTTCTTTTGCAGTCATATTTCTCTCTATAGAGTACGAATTGAGCCTACTTCATGAAAGAACGCTATAGTTTCTGTCCACTGTCAAAATCGCCGAGTTACGAGTCCGTCAAATAGAACAAAGCAAAACATACCGAAACACTACATACAACGTCAGTTTTCAATCTGAAGTTGAAGGCTTTTAAACAATAAAAAGCCTGTTTCACAAAGTTTTGAAGTTTGGGAATGAAATTTGCTACGTTGATTGTTTTGCCTTCCTCACAGCACAACAACCTCTCAGTGATCAAACCAAAATAAGCACTCACTGAACATCCGTGTGGTACACAATTCCCTCGGAACCATTCACATCGAAACGGACACTGGCCAATTGGGAATAATGCGGGTGATAACCAGTGATAACATTGAGAACAGTGTCTCTGGTGTCTTCGACCACTTTCCGATCGAAATCATTCGAATAGGCGAAGAGGAATGTTGCGTATGACTCTGGGGAGCAATCTGGAATATCAACTGTTTTCTTTTGGAGAAAGATGACAATTGAATCTGAAAATGGACTAGGTTCTAGAGCTAAATGTTGTCTTTATTCGGTGTTTGGGAAGGGGTGAGTAGAGAATATGTAGAAGTGGGCTGTCAGTGCTCAATGTGCAAGAAAACGTTTGAATCCAAACCAAACCGTTTGGTCCCAAACCGACCTCTTTCCTTCCCGCAAGGTTTCATTTCAAACGGTTCTGGACAGTTGGAACACTTCCCTTGTGAGGATCATGACGGGAATCCTCGAATAGTCGGATCCATATCCTCTCTAGGTGTATTCTGGTGTTTTCCTGCGAATTAAACGTTTTCCAAACCATCAGACATTCGGATCCGTGAGATTGGAGTTCGAACTGCCTAAACTGAAAAGCGTCTGGAATACAAACATTTCGTGAAACTGCGATGAACTAGAAACATCGACACGGCGAACCAGCGGCGGTGTCTATCAGCAAATTTTTGCAGCATTTTGCCGGCTTCGGCCACAAATCAGCAATCCTGAAACGTGGGCCACGCCCCTTTCGCAACCGCCGCGTGAAATTTTGCAACTTTGTCGCACGCAGGTCTGATTGGCGGATTCCTCCCAAAAACGCCAAAAACATCGTCCCCGCATTTTTCGGGGCAATGATTTTAAATTTCGGGCATGAATTTTTTTTAAATCGTTCGAAAATTAATTGTGAAGTTTTTGTATAAAAAAAATTTGAAACTTTAAAGAAGTTTTTCGAGAAAAATGCGAAAAACCCTCGGGGACTAGGAAACGGTGTCCGGAGGCGGAGTTTCAAAACGCAAATATGGCCTGGATTTTCCTCTAGTAAGACGTCGCTCGTGGTTCGCCGTGCATCGAAGAGACAAGAACTGAAGTGAAGAAAGATGTCTAAAGTTAAGAAGTTCCTCTGAAACAGGAAACAGTTTTTTCTCGAATAGTGTGATATCCCAAACGCCGCCGTAGAATGATTATACCACGAGATTGGTATGAGATATCAAAAAGTTGTCAACAGCAAACTTATAGTCCTAGTTATGATTACAAGGTTGTTATTGACAACTTTTTGATATTCCTTATCAATCTCGAGATATAATTATTCTGTTCGAGGAAACACCAACATTCTATGCGAAGAACACGGAACGAAATCAGTTTGATCCTGTTTCCCATGTTGAAAACAAACTCTCTTGGGTTTGGCCACGATAATACGTCATTTTTTCACTCAAGCCGCCCAGATATACTATGCTTCCTATTTAAGACGTTTGTCCGTCCCCTTTTAGAGTACGGTACTCCGATCAGCTCCCCCCACAGTAAGCAGTTAATAAAAATCATTGAAGCGGTCCAAAATAACTTCACCCGTAGAGTAATGTTTCGTATTAATAACGGTTATATGCTCCGCGAAGACCCAGCCTATCAGAATGCAGAACAGCGCCGCTCCGAGTTCAAATTGGAGAGTCTCGAAAATCGTAGAACTGTGCTAGACAGGAAATTTCTTAGAAAACTGCTTATCGGCAAAATAGACATCCCCACCACCGATCTCTTCACTATCAATCACTTTAACAATCGCAAATCTAAAACATCTTTCCACTGGAAGACGCCAAAAACCTACCATAGGCAGAATTACTTCGTTCACCGCACTCTTTCAGTCCTGACCAAACAGGCTACACAAACCAACGCAGGTCAGGCTCAGTCTCAGGTTGCCCCTCCCTCTCTCCCCCTATTCCCTAACCCCCAACTGTTTTAGTACTGTAATATTTGTCCCCACTTCCACGTTCCTCGAGTGCGTATTTTAATAAATAAATAAATAAATTTTTTCTATCAAAATAACAGAACGCAATTCGAATAGGTAATCATGGTGAAACACGAATTGTTTCTTGGGATTTTTATAAATTCATGAACCAGACAAATCAAAAATCGACGAAAAAAAGGATAAGCAGCGCTGAATCGAATTGCTTCCGGAAACAACATAAAGCACAATTCAGATTCTGTTCAGTTTTGAGTCCCCCTCAATGGCTCGTAAAGATTACAGTTTGATTTAAAAAATTGGCCAATTCGTGTACAGGGTGGCCCAAAAGTATAGGTGCACGAGTTTGACGCCCTGGTACGGACGCCGACGAATTTTTTTTCAGGTTATTTTTTTTTTGTTATTTTGTATGTGTATTGTTTTATTGTTTCCCGAAATTTGATTTTGTAATTCTCCTTTTCCGCATCATGGTTTGCGCTTGAAAGTTCCGTGATGCGGTTATCGAGATGCATCAGAAGAAAGTCTCGATCAGGGCGATCAGTAACTTGCCGAAAATCCATCGAAACACTGTTTCTCGGACAATTTCATACTATCAGGATGCGGGACACACCAGAAAACCTCAATGGACCGGAATACCACGTGCCACTGTCACTGCACAGACGATTGATGTCATCCGATCCAAAATCGACTGGAACGCTCATCGAAGCTTCAGGGAGATGGTAAAAGAGCTGCAAATCTCTCGAAACTCGGTGTCGAGGATCGTCAAGGATCGCCTTGATATGTCTCCTCACAAAATCAGAAAAGCTGAGATTTTATGTGAGAAAAAAATGTGAGCACGAGTCTCGAAGTTCAAACTTTTCCTCGCCCGTACGGTGAGAGGTGGTCAGTTGGCTACGCTGCTCACCTATACGAATTTTTTCACCGTGGAAGCCGAATTCAACTCTCAAAATCACAGAATGTTTGCTAGAGATGCCCAGGATGCTGATAAAAAAATTAGAACCATTCACAGAGTCTCTCACAGTCCAGAATTTATAGTCTCCGAAAAAGTTTGCTTTAGTGGAAAAACTCTGATCATTTTCATAAATCCGGAGTGGAAGTCAATCAGATGTACGAGTTCTTGAACAAGAAGTTCTCCCATGGTCTCAGCAACATTTTTAAAGCAATTGGACGTTTAAACAGAATGAGGCTCCCGCGCACACAGCAAAAACGGCTCAACGGCGGTGCGAAGCCCGTTTTAGGGTATTCACCATGGGATCGGAATGGCCATCGTCGTCACCGGATTTGAATCCGCTGGACCATGTCGTTTGAGGATACCTTCAATTATGTGTCTGTGTTTGCCCTCGCGCCAATTTGAAGTCGTTGGAAACTGATTTGGTGAAAGCGTGGGACGATCCCTACGGGGACTAGCTGCGTACAGTGACCGATGCTTACCCGAACCATCTCAAGGATGCCATCGAAAATAAAAACGGAAGAATCAAAAAGTGACAATGCAGTTTTGTTTTGAATATATTCAATAAAGTTTTGGTCGAATCCGGTTCTGTTTTCACTTTTTTCAACCGAGCTTCATCGGTTTTTCGATGCACCTATACTTTTGGGCCACCTTGTAAACATGACATAAAATTGGGAATCAACGAAAACTGTAGAAGCATCTTTGAATAAATGTTCTTCACTGGAAATTGGCACAGTAAAACTGTAAACTTTCCATTTAATCGTGCGTTTAGTGCGCGTTCTCTTTTGGAGCGTAAATGTCTCTAACTGTCTGTGTCTCCAAAGTTTGCACGCTGCCTCTCTCCGCTGCGGGACCTGCGCCGACAGCACGTTCTTTGGTGCCCACGCTCGCCTTTCCGCGTGTCATTCAATTTCAGTGTTATTCGGACCCTTGAATGGAGTTCACGAGGAAAACTTCTCTTCATTCATTTTCAAACATCAAAAAACTCAACGGACACGTTTCGGAAACGGTAACCTCTGCGTCGCTTCTATCCCCTCTATCTCAATATTCCATTCAAGAAAAGTATGAATAATATACATAGATTCATACAGAAACGCTTCTACTTGCGGACGAGGCACGCGGTGGGCGCATCCGCTCTTTCCGCTAACTTTCCGCTTTCCAGCACCCGTTCGGGATCGTTCTCGACATTGACGGAGTGCTGTTTCGTGGGCGGAACCTGCTGCCACGTGTCAAGGAGGCGTTCAAGTTGATTACCGATAAGAACGGAAACTTTGTGGTGCCGACGGTGTTCCTGACGAACGGCACGAACAGCACGGAGAAGAGCAAGGCGGCGGCGTTGAGCGAGCAGCTGGGATTCCGGATTCCGCCGGAGAACGTGCTCATGTCGCACAGTCCGTTGCGAATGTTTCGCGATCTTCACGATAAGCAGGTGCTGGTGGTCGGGCAAAAGAACGCGAGGAGCATCGCCAATGGGTTTGGTCCCGTTGACGTCACCAGCTCAAGGGCTTCTTCTTTCAGAGTCGGATTCAAGAAAGTGACGACGATCGACAACCTGGTCAAGTGGTTCCCTCACCTCGATTGCACTGACTTCTCGCGGAAGACTGTGGATCCGCGGGAGACGGAGACGGCGAGAAAGCGATTCACGCCGATCGAGGCGATTGTGATGCTCGGCGAGCCGTTGAAGTGGGAGACGTCGCTTCAGTTGATCCTCGACTGTGTGTTGACGCACGGAAGTGAGCGTTTCAGTGTAGATCATCATTTATAGTTCCTATTTTATAGAAATGGACTCGATGACAGTGCCCCTCATCGGCGCCCCTCGTCCCGACCACATTCCCATCGTCGCGTGCAACGTGGATCTCGTGTGGATGGCCGATGTGGCGTCGCAACTTCCCCGCATCGGACACGGAACGTTCATCCACATCCTCGACTCGTTGTACGAGAAACTCACAGGGAGCCATTTGCAGTACACGGCGGTGCTCGGCAAGCCAACCGAGGTTGGGCGTTTTTTTTTGATGGGGAGGCGGGGAATATTTCGCTAGAAACTGGCGCATTTCCGGTGAGCTTCTGATTTTTTCAAATAGAAATGTGGGCGGTGAAATTTCGGGATTTGAAAATAAAAGTTTTCGTCTTTTTCAGCGTCAAATAACTTTATTCATTGTCTGCTGCAGTTGTTCTGTTATTGAAATTATTCTTTTTTAAATTAAAATTTTCCGTTTTGCCATTTTTTTCAGTTTTTTATAATCAAAATCATCGGATGTGGCGCCACGGAAAAAAAAACAATTTTTTCTCATTTTTATTTTTTTTCGCATCTTACAATATGGTTCTTGCCAAAAACTTAGAAAGCTATGGATTTTCCCTTTTTTTGATTTTATGTTGATTTGAAACGCTTTTTTTTAAATTGAAGCGAAAATTGAAATAAAAACATACCCAAACCATTCGTTTTCTAGGTCAGCTACCTCCATGCGGCGCACAAGATCCAACGGCAGGCGCGTGCGATGAACCTCAGCGACGTCAAGTACCTCTACGTCATCGGCGACAATCCAATGTCGGACATTCTCGGCGCGCGGCTCTTCGATCGATATCTCCGTCACGGCGGCGTCGGTCGTTTCGATCATTTGAATCTGGAGGCGTTCGATGTGAATGACGGCGAGAAGCCGAGGGTTCGGACGAGGACCGTCGTCGAGCGATGTATCTCTATTCTTGTGGAGACTGGGGTCTATCAAGGTGACGGGAATTTGATCTAACACAGGGTTCTAAATTGACATATCTTTCAGAGAAGGTCAATATGAATGGAGTGGTGAAGCCCATCTCGGCTCTCATTGATAACCTATCAGTCGGTGAGCAACTGAAACTCAACCAACCGGACTTTGTCGAGTACGACCTTCACGCTGCGATCAGGACCATTTTGCGAAGAGAGTGCTATCGATGAACTGGTTGAAAAAGTATAATTTGAGGGATAATTCATCAGAAGAAATGTGTTATTTACTCTGTCAGAAAATTACCTATGAAGCGGGGAAAGGGAAGGGTGAGAAATCGAGAGAAAGAAGGCAAGAATATGAATAAAAGACATTTGAAAAACTTTGGAAAAATCTCAAGTAAAAACACGAATTTTGAAGAGGGGGGATACAGAAAAGAGACTAGAATATACAAGCAAAAGGCACGAACGGCACGCGGTTCTATTTCTCTTCCAAATTCGATAAATAGCTAACGGGAAGGTGCTGGAAGAGCGGGTCGCGCATGCGTTTCAGCTGCGAGCGCAAATCGTCGACCTCGTTGACCAGACGGTTGTACTTCTCGATGTCAAAGTTTTGCTTTTGGGCACGACGATAGAATTGTTTGGTGAAGACACGTTCACGAGCCGCCGGATACTCGAAACTCTGTAACAAGAGGTGTCTAGCCTAAGCAATTTTTTAAAGAGCACGCGATTTTTTGATTCGAGCGCTTCATGTTTTTGAGCAAAAATTAGCAAAATTTGACATTTTCTGATCTTCAACTTGTTTCTTTTTTCAATTTTTTAAAGATTCACCTGTTTCGTGTAAAGATAGTACCCGAAGGTAGCGATAACCGTAGAATAAGTGGCAAAGTAGGTGACAGGCTCCATAATGTCCCACGAGTACTCCCACCATGTGAGCCGAGCGAATAGACCTGGAAATTTCGATTTATTTCTATTTTATTTGTACATTTTCCCTCACCAGTTTGCACTCCGCACGCCGCGAATCCGGCCCACATGACTCTGTCGGTATGGGCTTCGCACTCTTGCTCGATCTTCACTTTGGCTTCTTGCAACGGCGCCAGAAGCGTCTCGGCGTTCTCCAGTTGGAGGAGAAGTCGTTTCTCGCGCGACAGTTTGTACTCGTCAACGCAGAGCGCCGCGTGGAGTGAGGCGACGGTGGCTCGCAGATCGTCGAGTTGACGGAGTCTGGAAGCTTGAGACGATTTTTAAAAGGACTGTTTTGGGAGAAGTACTCACTTGTCGCTGTCATACGGCATGGTTCCGGTTTTTGGGACAGTCACGCTGTAGAATTTGTCGTTGAGGCGGAGACGGAAAGAGCCGAATTGGAGAAGATGCTCGATGGACGTGCACGTGGCCAGTTTGACGCCGTCTGGAGAATTTCTTCATAATAAATTTCAAAAAAATGTTTTCGACTCACTGGTTCCATAAACCGCCACATAGTCAATACCCCGGTCTTCCTGTCGGAGGAATTCACAAAGTGAGCCGACTGTGTCGCTCAGCGGACGCATTGTGAACTGACATGGCTCATTTCTAGAGGGGAGCGGGACATCGAGCAGCGGAAGACCGTATTCGAAACGAATAGCGATCGGCTGGGACACTTCTTCTGTCGGCGGAGTGCTTGACGAGGCGACAGAGGAGGAGAAGGCCTGGAAGAGGGGATTGTCGTAGGATCCGATGCAAAGACACCTTTACCAATCGGTGTCTATTCCAGAGCGTGTTCCTAAGCTGCGCTACACGAGTGGTTCCGACGAGACACGTCACTAAACTGCGGCCATTCCTCATTGATTGGTCCTGAAAAGTAAGTTTTACAGTCATTCCGATTAGTCGTTGTTCTTTATTTCTTATCAATCAACGAGGAACCGGTTTTTGGCCGAGATACAAGACCGACGCAAAGACGAGAGAGACACAGACGGAAAACTGGACAAACGACCGCAGAATGACGAATAAGTGGGACGGGGCGGCGGGCATCACCATTCGAAGGGGCAAATATGGCGTTTGGAATTAGAATTCCTGGTCGTTTTCCCCCCGAGGGACAACGAAATTTGGCCATGTGCGTGAAATGAGAATCGATTTGTGTGGCCACGGTCACTTTGCTCTCGGAGCCAAAAAAGCAAACAGAAGCGGCGCGTCGACGCGAAAAAGTGACATTTGCGGCTTTGGACTCGAATTTTTCAACACGCGGTTTTTGTCAGCAGCACCTCCCCAATTTGCCAGAATTTTGCAGAGTTTTGTTGGTTTTGACGAGAAAATTGAATTGAATGCAGGTGTTGTCGAGTAGGGCGACTGATTTATTATTTGTACGGCGTGAGAGAGAGGCGACAAACGTCCCGTAGCACGGCAGGAAAAAAAGAAACTATCGTTCAAACGCGCGCGCAAAACCCCCCTGCACATCTAACTCTTGCTAAACAATGGCTGGTGGAAGAACGGAGTGTCGTACAGACTCGAATTTTTTGAAAAAATTGCTATATTTCGAAAAAAAAAGGAGGGAATTGCGAAATTTTGGAGTCGAGGGAAGATAATTATGATCAGACCACGAAGTAATCAATGTAGACGCAGTTTTTATTCATAAATTCCAGCATTAGACAATTAATTCGTTGGCCTAAGGTTTGGGGCAAAGCGCGCTCCGTTGATACTTTCTTTCGCTGCGGCTCGTTGGCGCGAAAAAAATGCCGTTTGAACGAAAGAACGGGAGAGTGCCTCGATTTTCACGCCGTGGCGTAGGCACCCGGAAAAATTGGTAGCACGAAAACAAGGGATTTGCGATGGGGCAAAGTGAACGATTTTTGGAGTCGTTTATTACAAATTGTGTTTTTCGAGCGGATTTGAGAGAAAAGTTTACGAAAAATGAGAAATTTTAAGAAAAATTCTTGTTTAAATTGAAAAAGAATAACAAAATTCAAAGCGATAGAGATTACGGTAGACAATTTTCTTCCGGTGCCTAATACGCAAACTGTGAAGCTTACATGAAACTGCAGACCAACTGAAACAAGTTTTTTAAAATAAGATTTTGTTGTTGTTTTTCGCTTTTTCGCCGCCAATTCGGATTTTCGCATGATGTCCCAAATAGAAATGTGAGTTTTTACGTTTATTTAAATCCAGATAAACAACGAAAATATTCCCCGAAACGCCGCAAGCACACTTTCTTCATTTTCCCGGAAAAAAATTGCCAAAAAAGCCCATAAATTTTTGAGTTCGCAACGTTTGTGGCCATAAAAGTGAAAACGAAGCGAGGGCTCACAGCAAAGGAGAGGAAACAAAAAAAGAAGATGAGAATGGGTGGAATTGTGGTGGAGCAGCACTCCCAAGAACAAAATTGGACGACTTTCCTCCGGCTCCCAATTCTCTCCCTTTCTCGGCGTTTCTTCATCTCGCTTTCTCTCTCTTCTGCATCGTTCAAAAGATGGGAAGAAAAATAGAGAAAAACACGGACGGGCTCGTCGGCAATGAAGGAGAGAAGGGAGAGGGGGCTTTTCCGTTCATATCTTTTCCGAAGTGAAGCGGAAGATTGTTTTCTTTCTCAGTGTAAGAATAAGTGACGACAACTGCAAGAAGAACCAAGTAGAAGATAAAAAACCGAAGAGAAATGAAGAGAGAAGGAAGGAAGGAATTTGAGAGAGGTGCGTCATAAGATCGAATGAGAGACAAACGAAGAGGGAGATTGATGGCTGTGATAATTGCCGCATTTACAATCAAATCACAAGCGAACAGGTACAATTGGGTGCCTATTTTTAGCCAAGTGGCCTAAAATCACAAAAACTCGCCAGATGAGCCAGCCAATAATATTGAATGACATGTGTTTAAAAAGAAACTAGAGCTCTCAGCTGAAGAGACTGCAGAGAGAGCCGGAAAACCTTGTACCCCTTTAGAAATGCATGGACTTCCCAAAAAGGGGATCGTGGCCTAGGTTTCGCCTCCAGGGGTAAACCTAGGCCACTGGAATTGCAGCCGCGGCAAGATTCAAATCAATTCGTCCTTGGGGAGTCGTCCGGCACAGCAAACAACACACGTAACCCAGGAGTCAGGATAGCAATCAGTTGTTTATCTGCCCTCTCATTTTCGCTCCCCGTCTCTACGTCTCGCTTCTTGGCACATTCTCTCGTCGGGAGGTCTCTGCGCGTCGTTTCCTTGGTTCGGGCAGTCCGTGTTGGCTTGTTTTCTTCATGTTTTCGCGTGTTTTTTGTTGGGTGCTGCATGCCAGTGTCCTACTTTTTTCAAACGAACACACGCCACATTATAGCCGACGAACCGAGTGAAACTGATTAATAATTGATTGGCTTTCTTCTCTTTCGAATTTCCAATTCTTCATGCTCTCTTGAGGGATTGCCGGGTGTTTGTTTGTCACGGGTTGCATCATATTTGGCTCTTTTATATTGAAGAGTGCACGACGCCGGATCGATAAATGCCACAAATGGCCATCGATTTTCTCCGCCGACCACTGTTCGTTTGGCCGCAACAAAGATCAGTTGTGTTTTCTCTCCTCTCGATTTCTTTCCTTATCAGTTCTCTCCCGCTAATCAGTCGATCAAACCACCACTATTCCACTGTTTCCAGATCTACCCGAGAACCGAAAAAATGGACGGAATCCCGCCGCTGTTGGGTCCAGAGACGACGAAACGAAAGGTGGCGCATAGCGATGAGCACGGATTTTCAGGTATTGATCCGATTTTCTCTTTAAAAAAGTGTGTATTATGTATTTTTAGATCAAGTGCGTGTGCCGAATGTGATTGTGATGGTGGGATTGCCGGCGAGAGGCAAGACGTACATCTCGAAGAAGTTGTGCCGATACTTGAAGTGGACAGGATTCGGAACCAGAGGTATTTTGAGTTGATTAGCTTCAATTGGTGTAATTTGGTGAATTCCAGTGTTCAACGTCGGAGAATATCGTCGAACTGACGCCAACGCCGCCGATGCGATCCACGGGGCCAACGCGTCGTTCTTCTCTCCGGATAACGCGGATGCGTTGAAAGTCCGAGCGTGAGTGCTTTTCGAATATTGTTTTTTTCTGACAATCACATGCAAATCTTTTCTGAAGGTTTCGATAAAATATGTGGAATTTCTGAAACGGTGATTTTTTTCAAAAAAGTTCGTAATAGTGGATTGAGCATGGGAAAAATCGTATTTTGGATGAATTGAAATCAATTTTCCAGTGAGTCCGCCCGCCGAGCCATGGAAGACATGGCCGACTATCTGAACACAACCGGAGGAGTCGCCATCTTCGACGCGACCAACACCACGAAAGACCGACGACGCATTATCATCGACTTCTGCAAAAAGAAGCGTCTCCGTTGCTTCTTCATCGAATCCGTTTGCGACGATCCGGCGATCATCGACAGCAATGTGACTGATGTTAAGGTGGGTTACGGTTTCAAGTATTCCATGTAAATCTTCGGATGGTTCCTACGGCAATCGGATCAGCATCAAATAATTACCAAAAAGTATTCCAGGTCAACTCCCCGGATTACAAGGGTCTGATGACTGCCGAGCAGGCGAAAGAAGATTTCATGCGAAGAATTGAGAACTACAAGAAGCAGTACGAACCGCTGGATGAGTCGGAACACGAGAGTCTCAGTTTCATCAAAGTCATCAATGCGGGGAGATCTTTCAAGGTTCATCAAGTGAGAGGACACGTGCAGAGCCGAGTCGTCTATTTCCTAATGAACATTCATCTTCTGCCAAGAAGTATTTATTTGACGAGAGTGAGTGAGATCTTCTTATTCCTTATTCATCGATCCTTTTCCAGCACGGTCAATCCGAATACAACGCGATGGGACGTCTCGGCGGAGACTCGCCACTCACCGAAAACGGCCGAAAGTACGCTCTCGCCCTCGCCGATTTCTTCGAAGAGGAGGAAGTTCCGGGTCTCCGAGTGTGGTGCTCACAGAAAGTGCGTGCTGCTCAAACTGCTCAACACCTCAAACCGGACTTCCACACCGAGTACTGGAAGGCTCTCGACGAGCTAGATGCGGGTATCTGCGAAGGATTGACCTACGAGGACATCCAGCAAAGATACCCGAAACAGGCGGACGATCGGGCCACGGATAAGTATCACTATCGGTACCCGAGTGGAGAATCGTACGAAGACGTCGTCAGTCGATTGGAACCGGTGATAATGGAGTTGGAGAGACAGGCGAACGTGCTGGTGGTCTCGCATCAAGCAGTTCTCCGCTGCATTCTCGCCTACTTCTACGATCGACCACTCTCCGAGTTGCCCTACATCGACATCCCACTTCACTCTCTCGTCAAGTTGACTCCGCGAGCCTATCACTGCGACTCGACGATTTATGCGCTGAATATGGAGACCGGAGAGGTAAGCGTTCTAACTCGTTCCTCACAAAACCAAAATTAATTTTCAGTGGACTGAAACAAGTGCCCAACTGCCGCTCTGTGACAGCCCGAGAGATTAATAATTGAACAATTTTCCATGTTTTCTGTATATTCCTTCCTCTATAGATTGCCCCTCGAACAGCTCACCACTTGTATTATTTTGTCCGACCAATTTTGTAATTTTTTTACGAGTTTCTCTGTTTTTCTTATTGCACATCCTCTCACCTCCTCCAAAGTTCTAATGTTCTGCCATACATACCCCTTTTCCAAATGTTAATTTTTTATTATTATTATGCTTATTTTCGCAAGATTTTGGTTATTACGTCATGGGCACGTATTCAAAAATGCAGAGACCAGCTCTTTGGGGATTATGCAATTTGTGACCGTACTCTCTGGGTGGGGTAAAGCTAGTCATGGGGAAAGTAACTGAAAATGGGGGGAATCATACAGAAAATGCGCTAAATACAGTAAATACATGAGAATCTAAATGCAAACTGAGCAAGATTACCAATTTTTGCGTTCGGTCGTCTTTGGGAGCTTTTCGGAAAGCCCCTGGAGCTGAATGAATGCCGGGGAAATGGCTCGAGCCAGGGAGGGACGTCGGGAATCGGATGAGGTGGCGACACTGGTCTTCTTCTTCGATGGAGATGTCTTTTTGCTGCTTTTCTTGCTCTCCTTCTCGTCCTCACTGCTGCTCTCATCGAACTTCTTCGTCGGAACGTCGGGCTCCTCGAAGCTGTTGTAGCGGCGGAGATTGGTGGATAACGAGCCTTGCTGGAAATTAGGTCGCTTAAAATATCTCGAAGAACTCTTATTAAATACTCACCCGAACTTTCGCTCCCTTATCCATCTGCTCAGTTCCACGTCTTCGCGCATTCTGGCTCGTCGACGGCGCTGTGCTCAGAGCGCTTTCCGCTTGATTTTCATCGTTCGGACGGAGCAACGGGAGCACCATGTTCATTTGCTTCAGAGTTCTGGATGCCAATTTGCTAGAAATACAAAATAAATTGAAGAAAAACTCACTTTCTCTGCGCCTCAATCTCGATGTACGTCTTGAAAAGCGCCGCGATGAGTTCGGTCGTGAAGACGACGTCGGCGTGTTGAGCGATCAGTTGGAGGAGGAATAGACCGTCGGTGCCGAGGTAGACTTGGATAAATCGTTGGACGTGCTCGCGATTTTCTGGAAATTCCGCTATTTAATAAATTGTCCCGGAGGCTCGCTCTCCGAGGGAATGCTCGCAATTCTGTCTTTTTGTTTGGAAAAAATATGAAAATGATTAGTTCTTTTCGGCTCAATTTTTCGGCAAAAAAACTTTGAAAACTCACTAATATCATCCTTATCGAACGGCGTTTCGCACATTTCCAAGTGGTTCAGAATGAAGTGCTCATTGTAGGTCTCGTTGAACACGGCGAACAGCCACGAGACGAGATTGGCGACGGTGAAGGCGGTGAGGAAGATGTACCTGGAAGCTTTTTTTTCCACCTCCTCCGATTTTTTATAAATACTCACCACGCCCACAAAAAGACGAAGATCTTCTCGGTGAACAGATTGAGAAGAAGGACGCATTGAACAGTGTGCGTCTGCACATTTCCCATGTCCCTCGTCTCGAAATCGCACAACGTGACCCGGGGGAACACGCCGTTTTCTCGCCACGTCTCGTTTCCGCCGCCGTTGTAGAAGATCGTCTTCCACATGTCGAAGCCAAAGTTCTTCTGATGGTCATTCGGCAGCATGTATCTGGGAGAGGCTCATTCTTTTTTATCGGGTAACTTTTCAGGAGTATTCTGTTGTTTTCAGGATTTTTCGCGAGCTTCCTCCGTCGCTAAACCGCGGCCTTTTATCGATTTTTTTCGTGTTTCGGCTCTTTTTATAATGGAGTTATGCAAGGGTGTAAAATTAACCGAATTCGGTTAATTTTCCCAATGCATTTCATGTAAAATTATCCGAGTTTTATCGGAATTTCAACGAATTTCGACAGTTGAAAAAGCCGATCGCTACGAGATATTTCGTGTGAATAACCATATGCGCCTTTAATTTACACTTAAAAATTTCGGATCTTAAAGGCGCATATGGTTATTCACACAAAATATCTCGTAGCGATCGGCTTTTTCAACTGTCGAAATTCGTTGAAATTCCGATAAACCTCGGATAATTTAACATGAAATGCATTGGGAAAATTAACCGAATTCGGTTAATTTTACACCATTGCATAACTCCATAAGCGATTTTTTATCATTTTTACTTCAGAATTCCGAAAATCTTGCTCACCTATTCAACAGATTCGACTGCATGATGACGTTGAGCAAAAACGCGAGTTTCGCCACGAAATAGATGAACGTGACGTAGTACGCCGAGTACTTGATGTTGAGAAATCGGAGGATTTTGTGCGGGACTATCTTTTTCTGGAAAATCTCATTGGTTTTTCGGACCGGCGACAATTTCTCAATTACCAATTTGAGCCGTTTCTGAAATCGCAGCACACCCCGAAGATGAATGCATAGAGCCTCGATGTTTCCTCTTTTCACCATCGGAACAGCGTTATTTTCATCAGAAGCTACCCGAAGAATTTCGCCCACTTGCATTCCTAAACTTTTTCTCGTAATTTTGATTCAGTTGTTTCTTGAATACCGCTCTGGCTAGCGAAATACTTCCAGATGAAGCAGGGAAGGCGAAAACAGGCAGCCTCGAAGAGCAAGAAGAACGACATCCACTGGTAGTACGATATTTTTTCTCCGCCTTTCTTCACGACTCTCGGAGCAGATCCGTGCTTCGACCCGATCGCTAATCCGTCGGTGACGACGTCCGAAGAGTCGAAGACTTGCTCGACGAGCTCACTCGTGAATGGAATGAAGTAAGTCGGCTGAGCCCAGCAATAGTTGTTCGAGTATTGAACCCAAGCGCTGGTGAAATCCAGCGGAACCATGCACTCGATTGGCGTGCCACCGAACTGCTTCCAAGAAATGAGAACTGCGAGGCCAACGAGGAGATTCGATGTGAGAAAGGAGTGAACACTGGCTACAAGGTCTTTCGCCCCAGACCTATTCGTGTAGGGGACCGTGTTTAAGACACGGAAGACGAACATCTAAATACTGTGCTGATGAGAGAAACTGTGCGTTTGTTCTAGAGACTCTTCGAGCCGCCGATTATTACGGATGTGGGTTATGAACACGGTTTAAACTTTGATGTTTATGAAACACCAAAATAAATCAACAAGTTATTCGACGATAACATCAGCCTCCTTGGTGGCGCGGGTGTAGACGACCTGTCCGTGGTGGTGAACGACGCACTTGACGAGTCCCTTGGCTTGGAGCTCCTTGAGTCCAGCCTTGGCCAACGAAGCACGCACCTTCAGACGCTCAGACACGACCGATGGGGTGATGAGCTTGTAGGTGATGACCTGAAAAAATATTTATGAGAAAAAGCTTCCCGAATGTTTTTAGGTAGAAAAAATGTGTTTCCAAAATTGTTTTTTGGTTTTGGAAAAATTTACTAAAATGATACTCACCTCCTTGTAGAGCTTGTCGTAGGTGGCCTGGTCGAAAAGCACCATGTTGTTGAGCTTATCCCTGACCTTTCCCTTCGACCACTTCTTCTTCTTGGCCTTTCCACCTCCAGATCCCTCCTTCTTCTTGGATGGGGGAGCCTTGCCTCCCTTGGGGTCCTTCTTTGGGGGCATTTTACCTGAAAAAAACGAAATAGAAATGTGGAAGCAGAATTAATAGAAAAGAAAAAAGAAAGGTACGGAACGTTACTTTTTTGAAAGAGAACAATTCGTTTAAAAAAAATAAACGACAATTTGACATTTCTCAATGAAAAATGCGAACAAGTTCGCGAAGTTGACTAAATCTGATGCAGAAAATGATGAGAATTGAATTTTTTGAGGTAAAAACCAAGAAAGTCTGTAAAAAACCGGCCTAAAACGGTGAAAAACAGCGTAAAATATTTAGGATTGAAAAGAAAAATCGAAGCACTCACGCGGCTGCAGTGATACGGTAAGCAATCGCTGCGAGACCCGGCGCCGAAATTGCCTGCGTCTTTAGCGTCTCGCTCTCTCACACTCCGCTCTACGGGCGCTCTCTCGCTCGGAACTGCGGAAAAGTTGAAAAATAAATGAAAAAATAGGTTTCTGGACTGGAAAAAATCGGAAAAATATGAAAAATAGTCAGAAAAGCATATTAAACCTCGGGAAGCATGAAAAAAACAAATAATCACTGAATTTTATGAGTTAAACTCAGAAAATACTGATTTTTTTTAGAGTTTCGTCTTGATCCCACGTTTTGTTCGAAATCGAGAGAAAACGAGAGAGCCACCACGAAATCTCATGCGTTTTTAGTCGTTAACTCGTCAATCGAGAACGATGTGATAACTTTCGAGAGAAACGCTCGGAATTTCTGCTTTCTTTTTTGAATTTTGAGAATTTCATGCTTTTCTAGTCGGTTTTTAAGGAACATTTTGAAGAGAAACGTCGACTTATTTGAGAAAGTAGCAGAAACTTCTGGAAAATTGTGGAGAAAACCTGAAATCCCCGTTCAAACGTCCTCCAACTTGCCGCCGTACACCACGACGCAAACTAGCATACCGCAACTTCTACAGTAGTCCCTCCCCTCAAAAAAGCCCAAACCGCTTGCGAAAAACGCAAAATTGCGAAAACCGGGGCGGAAACACACTTCAACCGCACTAATTTGATGATGTCCAGCAGAGGAGATCTGAAAGAGACGCAGGACAAATGCAAACACCCCAATATACCTGTGTCTTCCTCTTTCGCAACATCGTTTTTTCTCGTATGTCGCCCCTCCCCTCCCACCGAATTTCGCTGTCATTGTGATCTCTCCCGCATTCTCCCCCATATTTGTCCTTTTCTCCCGCTCTCCGAACATGTCAATTTATGAGTCGTTGACCCAAAAAACGCGTGTTTCTCGTCGAAAAGTGCGATATCGTTGTTGTAGTGGTTGTTTCATGATTTGCCCGCGGATTTCGTCGCCGCCGATGGCCCAGTCCATTGAGTATCGGTTTTCACACGTTTCCACCCCTTCCGCATTTCTATTTGCTCAGTTTTGTACTATTAGTTGAGCTGTTTCGGTCCCTTATTCTCTCGTTTTCCAACAATAATCCGCGACGCATTGTTCTCATTTTCTCCATTTTTTTGCTGCCAATCCATCATCCCCAACTATATTTCCCTTCGAGACCATTCATTAATCGTCGGCGGCTGCGGCCACTGTCGATGATGATGGTCGTGTCGTCGACTGGATTATGCTAATTTCGCGCCCCATCGATGCCCCCTCTGTCATGTGTTCTGTCCGCTTTTTGTCTCTCTTTTTTCGCTTAATTGTACAGTGTTTTTGCGTGTTTTTTGCGGTGCGATTGACTCATTTTCTCGATATTTCGAAATTGATTACTGTCTCCAGTTTGCAACTTCTCTTCTTCTTCACTTTCTGATAACAGTTAATCATCTTCTTATCAGCTATTATCTCTTCATTGCCCTTCTTTCAATGAAACCAAGTGTTTTTTTGTAAATAAGGCCGTTGTTTCTCAATGGGGCGCAGTTGAGGATCGGGTCTATTTTCAAGCCGAAATGAGTCAAATTCGTCGGAAATAAATCTGTTTAGCAGTCCTTATTTTGAACGCCTCGCTCATGACCATTTACCAAACCCTTCTCATGGATTACTGTTACAAAACGTGTTCATTATCACTTCTCGTCGGTTATTGGAGTTTTTCGCGTACTTCTTACCAACCAATACAATTTTCCGACAAATTGACTGATTCCGGTTGATTTAATGAGAAATTCATGGGATGGAATCGCCGAATTACCGGCAATCCATGAATCCATTCGAGTTGGAGAGATCTTCAGCACAGATGGGAGTTCCAATCACTGAAATGATGACACTTTCGATTCCAATCCTCCACTTTTTTCTGTTTCAAAGAACGGTTCAATGACAGTATTTCACTCATGTACCAATAACTCTTCAGTTGATGGTCTATCCAAGGCTACTGTTGAAAGTACTTCTAAACCGGGACCGTCAATAAAAAACCGTTCCCAGTGCTCAAACTCGATAATTTCTAGAAACCGGAAAAATTTTTAAAAAAGTCGCGCGAATTATCCACGAAACACACAACTTCAAGTTATCAGACTGATATGTTCTACTGTCGAAAATTAAAGGAAATAGACTGAAACAAAGCCACTGAAACATGTTCCAAACGTCTCTGGCAATGACATTTTATAGTTTTCATCCACAATGGTACTGAGGAAAAACTGGTAGATTTCTAAACCGCCAACCGTTTTTTCAGAAATTTTTTATTGATTCTATTGAATTTTCGTCAAAAACCCCGCACGAAAACAATGGTCGGAACCCCGCTTCTCAGAATAAGGGTTACGGTAACAAAACGTTGAGCTGTGTCTTGTCGTTTCGAGACCTCTCGCGTTTTTTATTGTCCTCACTGCCACTTTGAGTGAAAACGATAATATCCAACATCCAGCTGGGAAGAATAATTTTTGACCAAGAGTTATAACAGGGGTGGTTGGAAATCATTCCCGTTACAGTATATACATAGAATAGAACATTTTGAAATTAGTACCGCTGAATTTGAACATGGAATTGCTTTACTTTGTAAGGAATTGCGCTCTATGGCTAACATTGAACAAATGCCGTTGATGGGAGGAGGGAATATTCAAAACCTCATTGGAAAATCATGATGTTGCAATAGTCATCATTCCCTCTCATTGATCTCCACTTTCACTTTTTACCAGCGAATCAGCTGCCACGGGATGTTGGACCGTACCAATGTTTGAATTCCCGCCTCGCTACAGTATGAGTTTGATTCACTGCGGATCGGCCAACTCCACCGTACTTGTTCTAAAAGAGAAACTGTAAACTTTCGAGTGAGGCCCAAGGAGTCCCAAGGTTCAAACATCCAACTCTCCAGTTGGAGCCACTTCCAGCCGTCCCTTCCCATTGTCCGCCCAGTGTGTTTTTGTTTCCTGGGGACGTCTCAAAGAATCTCTCTCTCTATCTATCTCTGTTTGTGTTGTCAACTCCAGAAGAAACACATCGTCTCTCTTTCTGTTCCCTCCCTCATCGGCCCATTCCATTCGTAACCCGATACTTTTCTTGTCACAAGTGCTTCTTCTTCTTCTCTTTCTCTTTCTCTTCCTCCCCCCATTCTCCTCAAAGTTTTACATGTTTTTTGCACCGAAAGCGTCGAAAATGGGCTTCCTCTCGAGAGTTGTGTATGTGCTGGTGCACTTCCGTTCTCTCTCCTCTCTCTCTCTCTCTCTCTCTCTCTCTCTCTCTCTCTCTCTCTCTCTCTCTCTCTCTCTCTCTCTCCCTCTCTCTCCCATCAAAAAAGACCAAAAAGAGCAGTGTAGTCAATCATTGTCCTCTTTCTCTCTCTCTCTCTTTAGGAAGATTAGTTCGAGACGAGACGCGCCCTTTTTTGCTGCGAAGGCCAAGATTGTGTTCAGTTTTCGAGGAGGGAGATTTCGCAATTCCCTATGTATCTGTGTGAGACATCTCCCCAATGTCTCCAAAATGAATTCGTCCCATCGACTCCTTCGGGACGAAGATGGGGAGAAGACGTGCACTTGAGACACCCGCCGTTCGGTTTCACGACTTCTTCTTCTTCTTTTGAATGGAGATGTTATCTCACTAGATCACTGTTTCAAAGGAAAGATGTCTTGAGAACTAGGCAGCATGGTCCATTATTAACTTCTCTTGAGTGTAAGACCGAATCCGTAACTGTGGGCGGGAGTCTCGGAGCGAAGGAGTGAGACAGAGCACGCCGCCCCGCATCGGGTTTACGCCGGTTTGACGCGCATTGGCGCGCTTCGTGACGCACCTGGCGCATTCCTTGATGGCAGTAAGCCTTTTAGAAGAAAACCAAATAAAGGATGATACCTTATATAAAATCGTTTGAAAATAATCGAAATGCATTCAAGATATAAGATGGAATAGTTTTTCTGCAAGATGAGCAAGTTTTGAGCAAAAAATGAGAATTTCGAAATTAATGCGAAATTTTAAAAAATCGGTTAAATTCTATTTTCCTGGATTATTTCTTGCATCCTCTTATTTTATATACACGTTCAAACAGGTTTACATCATTTTTGAACAGATTTTTGCAGTTCCGAAGCGTGGAAACGATTTTTCGAAAATACGATTAAAATTTTCTCGTCACTAAAAATGAAACTAGTCACTCAGTTTTGGTCCAAATGACTTCGTTGACCTCTTAAAAGTTGCGTAATTAAATTCTGCACCTTCGGAGCGTAGAAAATTAGGGAAAAATTATTTCATATGGTCGTAAATACTCCGAAACATGTTTTTCAAGCCAAATTTCAAATTGAAACTCCTCCTTCAATTTTCGACCAATTTTCTCCATCTCGCGTTTAAGCTGATTTTTTTTCGTTTATCTTGCTTCGGAGCGTAAAAAGTCTGAGAAAAACAACCGGAAATAACGTTTTTCAGCCCTTTTCAGTACTAAAATTAGTGGGGGTCAGAAAGTGCGCTCTACCGCACAACATTTTTTAAAATTGTTCATGCGGGGCGCCGTGCAGAGTGTGGATTTTGGAGACATAGACAACTCACAGTGACCGGCAGTTGATAGATGCCCCTGTGGTAACTATCCCCTACTATTTCTACAGTTTCACTGAATCCATGTTAGGCTACTGCTCAGGTGAAAAATATCCTGGAAATATCCGCGGGATAACAAAAATATCCGCCGGGATGCCCAGCAGCATCCCGCGGATATTTCCAGGATATTTTGAAATATCCCGCGGATATTTCCAGGATATTCGAAATATCCCGCGGATATTTCCAGGATATTTTCGAATATCGGCGTGCAATTTTGAGAAAAAAGAACCGTTGAGATGGTGAATGAACATATTTACGCTACACCCGGCGCCATGGGCCATGGGAAGCAGGTCCAAAAGTACAGTAATCCGACAATACATCTTTCTTTCGAAAGGTCGGAATTATCTATGAAAAGTCAAACATTTTGATCAAGTGGCTTGAGGTACCTTTTCGCATGGACCGACATCTCGCGGGTTCCGCCCATCGTCGTAAAAACGACAGCGTCCCAGCGGATATTCCAGGATATTTCCAGGATACTTCCGGGACAGCGGATATTTTAGAGAGCCAAATATCCCGGGGATATTTCCAGGATATTTTTTATCCGCGGGATATTCACGGATAGGAAAATATCCAGCGTCCCGGGAGTATCCAGGCTGTCCCTGGGATATTTCCAGGATATTTTTCACCTGAGTGTAGTCGTCGTCGTCATTCAGCTTTAGTCGAGAAGTCACCAGTTCATAGCTACCTTTTGTACGTGGTGACCGACTATTTCTACAGTTTCAAAGAATGCACATTGGTCTACTGTAGGCGTTTTAATTGCTGATTCGTATGGTGACCACAAATCTCACAGCGTTAACAGCCATTCAAACAGTGTCAATGATAGCGAAATGGATGGAAACGGTGCGAGAGAGACCCTCACTCACACTACAGGTTCTGTTACTACCAATTCCTGGATATCACCACTCACGGTTAAGCGAAAACTGTTGAAAGTCGTTTGAAACAGTGATTTAATGAATACGAAAGTTTGTAGTGAACACTTGCTCGACTTGGTTCCGTTTATAATTCCAACAGTAGGAACCAGCGATACTTGTGAACAACTTGAAACAGAGGAAGATATCCTCCTCCTCCAAACAATGTTCACTGTTCATTACCTGCATTTGATAGAAAACTGTTTCATGGTCGCTTAATGAGTAACATCTATGACGAAGAGAATACTCCACCTTGAGCAGATCGGAAATGAGCACGTTCCAAGAATCCAGTGTTCCCTTGAGTATGGTCATTTGTGTGATTCGTCCCCCTTCTCACCGCCAACCCCATCCAACCCTGAAACGTTTCATTGGTGTTCAATTATCCTCCTCCTCCTCTTCCCCTCTCGTCGTTTTTCAATTTCCAAATCCACAAGCAAAAAGAAATGGAATCCACAGCACGCCGACAACAGATAACTTGATTAGGCGCTCCCTCTCTCTCCTCCTCGCGTCCTTTGTGTTTGTCGTCTATTGCACATGGAGCCGTCCTCCTCCTCCTCCTCCTCCTCCTTCTTCGTCGCCTCCTCTCCCAAAATCGATAGGGAGAAGGCGAGAGGGCGAACATGCATCTCTGTGCGACTGCGTCTCTCTGCCCCTCTCCCCCTCCTCCGCCATTTGGTGATCCAGAGAGAAAGAGAAGCTTCCGTTTTGCACCCCACCAAACAGACGGCCGGGTCACCCACCAACACATAACATTTGTGTGGCGACACTTTGGCACGAAGCGAGCGACGACGACGACGACAAGGAGCAGCGGCAAACTTTTGCATGTTTGACACGGAAATTGTTTCGTCTTCTTCTTCTTCTTTCCCCTTATCCCCCCTCCTCTTCAATTTCAATCTGCTTCTCCTCCAAATGTCTTTTCCGTCTTTCTAACGAATTCCCAGCATCCTCACCTTCTCAACACGTTCCCGTGAAACCGAGAAGATCTCTTATCATTGATCATTGAAGATTGGGTTGGAACATTATCTTTGGTTCATTGTACTGAATTCCACGTGGTTCCTTGAAGACATCTCTCTGAAACAGCGAGTCTATGGAGGTTTCCTCTGGCTTCCAGTTTCAAAATAAGTTCTTCAGAAACGGAGGATCACTGATAGTTATTAAGATGAAACTTGGCAGAGTTGTGCGGAAGTGGTTTTTTGAAAATCCGGAAATCGGAAGTTGGAAGCTCCAAAAACGTCCGGAATCCGGAATCCGGTAGTCGGAAGTTGAAATTCAGCACAACTCTGAAACCTATCTTTTCAAAACCACTATTCTATTCTGTGTCGACAACTTTCTCTCGCTTTTTCATGAAGATGGCCAAAATGTGCATTTTGACGAGAAAAAAACGATCGCCGGTTTACCGTAACACTCGTTTCCACTAAACTGCTGTTTTTTTGTTCAAGATTGATCGTTTTCTGCTGTTTATCACTCTTCTTTCTGGACGATGCGAAAATAAGTGCATAATGAGTCTTCTCACTTTTCGTACTTTTGAAATGTTTTCACATGGCGGCCGAGAAACCTCTTCTGATGGCCTAGGAACCAGCAGAGCGTGTTTTTCGTAAAATTGACGTAATTGGTAGGACCCCGGTAATATCAGCTTCGAAAATTTCAAAATTTTAAGGAAAACTTGAAACAGGAAACATTGTGCAGCAATGATTTTCAAATTTCTACCAATCATTTCCTGTGACGTTAGGGCCAATCTGAACAATGTATCCCTGTTTCAAGTGCTACTCTTATCCTTATCACTCACAGATGCATCTTTTGTCTGTGTAAGTAACGAAGACGGAATTAATACATTTTCTAAAACATCTCTTGTTTTACGGTATTTACCCCTTTGCGTGAACGATTTGATTGATTTCATGCGTTCCAATAGAACAATTTCCCTGGAAACTGAAACCGCAAAGATGCAGATTTCTGTTTCAAGATCACCTGTTATCGGTTCATCCATTACCATCAATTGTTTAAATGTACTCTTTTGTTCCTCTGTTCCCGTTCTCTCTCCCGTCTCCTCCTCTTCTGCAAAAAAACGGAAGTCTGCGTCGAGAGAAAGAGAGAGAGAGAGAGAGAGAGAGAGAGAGAGAGAGAGAGAGAGAGAGAGAGAGATTCCATTTGGAAACTAATCCCATCCGAATGTTTCGAAACTCGCGCCCCATTCTCTCCTCCGCTCCTTCTTCTCCAAAAAGGGAATTGTCTCGGGGCCCTCTTCCTCCTCCTTTTCTTCTCCTTCTCTTTTTCTGCAAAGCTCCAAATGTGCACCCATTGCGTTCCGAAATGGGGCAGCTCATCGTCAATCTTCTGCGCGCGGTTTTTTCGGGTTTAAAAGAGAAGAGAACCTTCCCCTCCTCCCCGGAAGCCTAAGCCATTTGGAAGGGGAAATGGGAAACAGAGCCAAAGAACGACTGTAAATCAGAGAGGCGAGTTTTGTAGAAGCGAGTAGTGCTTGGAAAACATGGCCAATGTTCAAGAGACCCTAGTGAAACAGTGATATTTCTTAGCATTTTGATTTCTGGTAGATGGCTTATTATGAAATGTTTGTTTTTTACAGTACTTCATACCAGCTCAATAAAATTGCCTAGAACACAACTCGAGTGTTCAAGAAACCTTCGTGAAACAGTAATGTTCCGTGACGTTCCGAGTTTGCTCTAGAGTCCGTTGAGGATCCTGAGAAATGTTGATAACGGACGTCTTGCTATCCTATTAGAAATTCTACAATGTTTTGTACAGTGTTCAAAGTCCAGCCAGGATTTGAAAAGTGCTCAAAGTGCACAACGGCCGGGATCCAGTCCCATATTTCGGTCGTTCACAGTAACCCAAGTCCGCAATATGACGCAAACATCGGAATCCGGACTGGAAACGCTCTTCAAACCCGGACTGGACCCATCCCGGGAACTTTGAACGCAGAATCACAGGTACACCATTCAAACTACATATGACAGTCACGTATTAATGTAGATGTGAATTGCGAGATTGAAGAGAACCTTATGAAACAGAGAAGTTCCCCTCAACTTCCCTAGTTGTCATCTACTCATTTGAACATTTGGGGCGTCTGTGACTAGTTCTGACGATCTGGAGATAGGTTGGAAAGAGAGAAAACGTGATTTATTTTCTGGAATGTGGCCTTAGGGCAGAGGGTGGGAGGAATCGGGTCTTGCCACGAGAACATTATAAACTTTTTTGAAAATCGACATGCGCCTTAGAACTTTGAGTTAAGTTTAATGTTCTCGTGGCGAGACCCGATTCCTCCCACGCTCAGCCGTCGCGCCATATTCAAGGAAATTAATGATTTGATTTATTTATTGTTGTAGAAATGAATTGCGAGATTGAAGAGAACCTTGTGAAACCGTGAAGTTTCCCCCAACTTCCCTATCAGTTCTCATCTGCTCATTTGAGCATCTCGAATCCTGGGAACGCCTGGGACTAGCTCCAACGATCAGGAGATCTCCTCAGATCTCTTAACCATCTTCCACCGTTTCACTGATCTTCCTTATTCCTCATTGCTGCTTCAAATTGTCGACAAAGACTTCTTACCTCCTAACCCGTGTCCATAACCGCTTCCTCTGCCAGTCACTCTCCCTATATCGCCCTCCCCCGGTCGTCTGCCTAATGAGCGAATTCTGGCCCCCAAACCACCATCTGCTGTCCACTTTTTGTCGCTGTTTCCTCCCGCCGTCTTCCGCTTTCATGGCTGCTGCTGGGCCAGAGGAGCAAGAATTGGTGACACTTATTCGATTCTCAATGACACAAGTGATGCACTTGAGTAGCGGGGATGGGGCAGCGGAGGGGGATTGATGAGGCGAGCCGGAGGAGGAGGATTGCATTCGGGATGTCCTGGAGAATTGGGCACGAGAATGAATGGAGAGCACGTTTCGGTTTCAAGAAGAACTGATTGAGTAGGGGATTGGGGAAACAGAGATAATCCAATCAACCAAAAATTGAATGATACCTGCACTCTTCATGTTATCACCATTTCAATTACCCGATAACATCTTCCGGCTGGAAGGCCTATTTTTCTGCGTTGCTGGCTATCAGTGATCCTTATCAGATAAATGTATCTGGAAATTATCAAGGAAGGTTTAGAAAATGAAACAAGTTGCTGTTCAGTTCGGTTCCAATTACTATTAGGTTTCAAGAAGAAAATTAAAAACTTCTTTGAAACAGTGCATTTATCGTATTTCCTCGAATAGAGAGTTACACGCTGCCGGAGAACCATCATATCTCGAGATTGATAAGAGATATCAAAAAGTTGTCAACAGCAAACTTGTAGATCATAACTAGGACTACAAGTCTGCTGTTGGCAACTTTTTGACATCTCTTATCAATCTTGAGACATAATGATTCTCCAGTCACTCTATTCTCGAGGAAATACGGTGGTACGTCAGTTGACTGTTTCACTGTCTGTTTAGATAATCTGCAAATCAGTGGGTTTTTGATTGTACAGTTCCCTTGCAACTCCTCCCTCACTCATTATCATCTCCAAATCCTCTCCAAATCCATTAGAAAAAGGTCTCCTCCTCCTCTCTCTGTCATTCCATCTGTCTTTTTCCGCCCTTTCCGCCGCTCATTTACATTGCTCAATGAGCCGCCCGTTCGGTCATTTTGTCATCGAAGAACACACACACACACCGAGCCATCTGTCCTCATGTGCATACACCGTAATACATATCCCCTTCCCCCCCCCCCCCCGAGGGGCGTTCTTCCGGAAGGGGGCACCTGGTTGTGGCTAATCCATGCTTCTTGTCTCCAATTCCCTCCAATTGCTCTCTCTGTTGAAAACCCGGCGGCGCTGTGCTCATTTCTCGCGCCCCTCCCGGTCATCACATTTCGAATGCATCCTTTTTGCCTCCTGCCCCTTCGTTTCTTGCCCGTCTCATCCCCTCCACCACGCCACAATTCATTCATTTTCCGCCGTGTTACATGTCTCTCGAATGACATGGCAGCTGCCACGTGTCATTAACCAATTCACTGATTATTTGCAATGCGTCTGCACAGATGCCCCCCCCCCCGCCTTTTTATGGTTATGATGCTCCGTCTGTTATATGGAATAGTGTGTCTGCGGGGGGTGTTTGGGGGATGACCGAACGGAATGTTGCTTCGTCGATTTCATGCATCTCAACTGGTTTCTTTCTCATGAATATCGTGGTTTTAGAATGAGAACCCCGTCAGTTATCGAAAAAAGAAGTCCCGTTTCAAAACTTATGAAAAACTGGAAACAGAGAAATTCATTAATAGTCTTCTTGGTAAATTCTAGGACGCTGTTCCCATACCCTCTCTAAATCTCTCTCGGTGCCCTTTTGTTTTAGTTCATAGTTCTCGAAGATGTGCACCCAATTCTCAGTTCTTGTCGGTTTCTCATTGGAAGTAAATACTTTTGCGTGAAACTCCTTCTGTTCAATGGATTATTTGTAGAATCTCCATATTTCCCCTGACAGTTCATTCCCTGATGACTGTTAACTGATAAGAGGTGTACTATCAAAAGTCAGGGAAGTGGCTCATTTTGGAAGGCTTTAGGATAAGAATGAGGCGTCTACGCTGAAGGGAGATAAGATAAATAACCTGTGACGTATTCGTGGAACGGAAGGTTGAATTCACAAAAGATTTGTTGTGCGACAGTTTCTTTTACTCCTATCATTTGCTAGTTAGAACCTCTCAGGTTATCAACTTTTGAGAATCCGCAGATTTTAGAAAAAAGTGTTGAAATCGGTGGAAACCTGTTAGAAGATGCACAAAAATGTATGCGTTTCCTGTTTCACAACACCCTTAATCATCTTCGTCTGTTCAATCGAAAGTAATTGTCGTTGGGCATCATATTTCACTGAAATCTAGAACGGAAGTCCACTGAAACTACTCAGCATTAAAAATTTGAAAAGTATTTTTGAAAAAATTCCGCCGTCCAGTTTATCATTTTTTCCAATGTCTGGAACATTTTTTCTGTCCGATGAAACAGAAAAAAGCTAACAGACAGGGCCCCGATTCCAATCCATCACACCAATTGCTTCAGGATCTCTAACACATCTCCTTCTTCCCCTCCTCATTCCTCGACTATTCCACCCAACCCTCGCTCAGAACTGACAATTTCAATGAATTTGATAAATAATTCATCAAAATGACGCGTTCTCTGGGTTTCCGGCGTGTTTTAACGGTTCCGATGTGTTCAGTCAGTCGTTTTCGATTTCCCACAGTTTCAACAAATCCTTATACTCTCAACGTGCACCATCGTATCGTTACATTGGAACGTATAGTTACATCTGTCCTGCAAAAGTTGAAATTCGTGCGCCGACCGCGACGCAACCGCGACGCGTGGTTGTCGCCGCGAACACGCGAAGAAACAGCTGTTGCTACCGTATTATGTGTTTCCTGGATGTGGCGTAGGGTCTCGCCACGAGAACACTATAAACTTTTTGGAAAACCGACATGCGCCTTTGAACTTTGAGCTACTGTCTACCGTAGTTTCTTCAAAGGCGCAAGTCGATTTTCAATAAAGTTTAATGTTCAGCCGTGCCATTACGCCATAAAAGACAGTGTTCGCAGCGAGAACCACAGAAGTTTCCATAACTCTGAAAGTCACTCTCTGTTTCTGAAACGTTGATTCATCCCGTTTCAAGATCCCTCCAACTTCTCACCTATTCCTCGCAAATCTTAGTCCATATACTCTTTTTCCGCTTCTGCTGCCTTCTCGTTCCGTTTTCATTCTCAACCCGAAACTCATCAATATTCCCGAAATGGATTCCCATCTGTCACACTGGAAGAGAGAAGGGGATGCTCTCTTTCCAAAATACAATGAATAAAATATCGAGTTTCAGCAATAAATCTCATGTTCGCTTTGTCTTCTCCTCTTGTTGGCGAATGTTTCTAAATACTTACCAGGCATCTCTTTCTCCATGGTGATATCCTCTTTTCTCTCTCTCTCTCTCTCTCTCTCTCTTTCTCTCTCTCTCTCTCTCTCTCTCTCTCTCTCTCTCTCTCTCTCTTTCTCTCTCTCTCTCTCTCTCTCTCTCTCTTTCTCTCTCTCTCTCTCTCTCTCTCTCTCTCTCTCTCTCTCTCTCTCTCTCTCTCTCTCTCTCTCTCTCTCTCTCTCTCTCTCTCTCTCTTTCTCTCTCTCTCTCTCTCTCTCTCTCTCTCTCTCTCTCTCTCTCTCTCTCTCTCTCTCTCCTCTCTCTCTCTCTCTCTCTCTTTCTCTCTCTCTCTCTCTCTCTCTCTCTCTCTCTCTCTCTCCTCTCTCTTCTCTCTCTCTCCTCTCTCTCTCTCCTCTCTCTCTCTCTCTCTCTCTTTCTCTCTCTCTCTCTCTCTCTCTCTCTCTCTCTCTCTCTCTCTCTCTCTCTCTCTTCTCCTCTACTTCTCCACATGAATATTCCAGTACATGCACCACCACACTGCTTTCGTCGGGATTTGCCCTCTTTCCCCCTCTTCCTCCTCTTCTTCGAAACGAGTCAAGACGAGATTATCGTTGTTATGGAGACTTGTTGAGCCACGGAGCGTGAAGACGCGCTCTCGTCCGCCAGATACCCCCCTTCTCTCGGCTCCTTTCGACTATACTAAAGCTTTCCGAGTGATATAATGATAGCCTTCCTCCTGATCCCGAGATCACTGTTTCATGATCACGTTGAATCCTGTGATTAGCCGTGCTTGCACTTTTCATCAATTTACTGTTTCACATGAGCCATATCACTTTGACAACTGCTGAACACTTTGCTGCTGCATGGTTCACAGTTATTGGATCTGATCTTCTAGCATTTTGAGTCAGTTAGGTATCTACCTAATTGTGCTCTTTTTGTATCATGGAGCATTTAGGGTTCTTTCAGTCAGAAAGTTTTGACAACAGTCAAGATAACAACTTCATTCACTTATCAGTGCTATGAAACAGTGAAATGGACCAATTTTCCTCCAAAAACTGTTTAAAAAACATATTGCTTATAATCGAATCTTACTCATCTTGAATTTGAACTGAAACCGCGATTATGTATGATTTTGAAATGATCGAAAGGAAATTTCGCAGATTCCCTGTAGTTTCCGGTTCCAGCGACAATTTGATGAAAACGCTGATTTCTGCAATGAGATCCTATAACTATTCTGTTAAGCAGTGATAACAAGCTCGGTAAATTTGAACCTCATTCAGAACGTTGACTATCAGAAGAGAGCTCTCTTTTCAAATTTCCAGTTGCACCCACTACATATACGAGTCGGAGTGATTGGAACCAATTGTTGAGCTATAGAAAGAGTCTGTGTGACTTCACTGTTTCCTTGAATTGACAAAATTAGTGGATCTGTACTTGATATCACTCCATCGTTGTGGTTCTCATCGAAATAACGACTCCTGCTCATTGATCTCAATTTGTTCATGGCTCTCTTCGTTCTTTTTTGGAGCAATTTCTCACTTTTTTGAGTCTATTAAAAGTCTCATAAACTTAGATACATACTATCGGATGTCATCGACATGGGCTTTGCCGTAGAATCACTATATCTCGAGATTGATAAGAGATATCAAAAAGTTGTCAACAGCAAACTTATAGTCCTAGTTGTGATCTACAAGTTTGCTGTTGACAACTTTTTGATATCTCGGGTTTCTAGAGAATTGTGACCGAAAACGCTTCAACCATTTTTAGTGGTACAAGAAGTTATGGTTGAGAATAGCGCTTGGAATAGAATAATTCTCTTATCAATCTCGAGATATGATGGTTCTCCGGAAGCCTGTAACTCTCTATTCGAGGAAATACGATAAATGCACTGTTTCAAAGAAATTTTTAATTTTCTTCTCGAAACCAGGATGATAATTATAACATATCAGTTTGCCGTTGACAACTTTTCGATATCTCTTATCAATCTCCAGATATAATGATTCTCCGGTAGAGCTCTCCTCGGTTGGTGGGACCATTTTCATTAGAAAACCCCCAAAAACCACCTAATTCCCGTTTCACTCGATTCTTATAGTTGAAGTTAGGGGGGAATTGACTGTTTCTTGATTAATCCGGTCTCTCAAAATGTTCCCCGTTTCAACGGATCTCTTCGAGTTCGTTGCCAGTGAACTGCAGCTGCTACGCTTCCAGGCAGCTCACCAATCCCTCCTACCGTTCCCATTCTCTCCCATCACATCCATCTTTCCTTCCTCATTCCCATCTTCTCATCATCTTCTCATCCTCTTCGTACTTGTCGTGCTCTCGCGAAAAAGAGCGGCCAGGATGGGGCGGAAACCCATCAAGAACACATTGCGTCGGATTAGGTGCGTCCTTCTCTCTCTCTCTCTGCCGGAGCCATCAATTCTTGGCTCGGTTTGGTTGGCGGCGAGCCTCCGAAATGTTAATGTGAAAACAAACACTTCTTGTTTCGTCGTCCCTCCTTCTCCTCCTCTTCTAGAAGGGAGGACAGAAGGAGAAGTTATTTAGACGGAGAAGCGAATTGAAAATGAGTTAGGCGCCGGAGCCCATGGCTCATCTTGGAAAGGGAGAGAGAGGGAAAGTGGGAAACACAGAGAGCGAGAGAGGTGATTACTCTGCGGAGACGCAGACAGCGAGACGGGACGCAGTCAATTACCATTGCCCGGAGGCGTCGAGAAGGCGCCTCTGCTGCTGCTGCTGGCGGGTGCAGAATGCGGAGGAGCCGCCGCGCCCACCACTTTTCCACTTTCCCCTCCCATCATTTCCACTTTAACGTCGTCGTCTCCGTTTTCTGTTTCACTCTGAGTAGGAAGCTGTTTAGAGATTCATCGATTAGGTGACAGTAGGACGAAGGAAGCATAGGGTTGTCATTGAAACGGTATCTTCTAGATTTGGAGGGTAGAATACTGTATCTCCTACGGTATCGTTTTCTGTTTCAAAGACCCTTCCTCTACTACTGTACAGAGTTCCAAAATCCTGTTTCATCGGCATCATTTATTCATTTATTCATTCATTTATTCTAAACTCTCATCTGAAACTCAGTAGGTCGTTTGACCCTTTTATCCTAATCCGGTGGGAAAAATGCAAAAATATCGGGGTCTCGATTGAACTCTCCAGTTATCTGAACCATGTGAAACAGATAGATACCAGTTAGAAGTGCTATCAAACAAAAAAGGTTACTGTTTCGAAGAAATTTCAAGTGATCTCTTTCGAAAATCACAGTGATCGTACTGTATCTAACGCCGACACTTCAAAGATCCAGAACCGCTTGATTTTGGGATTCATCTTCCTTATATATATTCTCCCAGAGGAGTCGGTTTTTCATTCATTCATTCCGTCCGTCCGCATGTTTCCCATAGGGAAAATGATGTAGGGAGACCCCACCTGTCACCTTCCCAGAGGCAAACCCAGCCAGAGTGCCGGCGTTAGCCGGTGCGAACAGGCTGGTGAAGAACTATCCTCGTAAATGTCGGCAGAAACAGTGAACAGTGTTTTCTGTCATATCATCGAATCACTATTCAACTTTTCAGAAACGGTATTCTCTAGAACCTTGTTCCCTATAGGAGAATGTTTGGTTTCTGTTTCAATGGGCGTTCTAAGTGTCATCCTACTTTGCAACTCTGATAAGCCTCTCCCCATCAATTTCGAAAACCAAAGAGAGCTCTGCCAGAGAATCATTATATCTCGAGATTGATAAGAGATATCAAAATGTTGTCAACAGGAAATTTGTAGTCCTAGTTATGATCTACAAGTTTGCAGTTGACAACTTTTTGATATCTCTTATCAATCTCGAGATATAGTGGTTCTCCGGCAGCGTAAAGCTCTATTCGAGAAAATGCGACAAATGCACTGTTTCCAAGAAACTTTGAGTTTCTTATTTGAAGTCTGTAGCAACCGTTTTTGCTTAAAATGGGGGAGGGGGGTTTCAGCTATAATTATTTCCCGTTTCTCAGTGGTCTGAAGACATACTCTGTTCCTCGAAAACTGCTTGATCTTCTCATAAACTACACCTCCTCATCTCACAAAAAACCAAGTGAACGACACCACAATCAACCATCAACATCTTCTTTTTCCTCCTTCTACCACTCAACAACTGTCACCAGCAGTTGACAAATTACCGAAAGGTGAGGAGACAGTGTCGGCACCATCAAAGACACCTGGCCCCCCGGGAAGAACATGGTCATAGAGAGAGAGAGAGGCGATTCTAATGAGGAGGGGTGTCTATTGACATTCTAGTAGTACATTGTGCTGGTCCCTCCCTCAATATTTGTTCCGTTTCCGAGAGAGAGTATCGAATGTCCTCCCACCCCCATCTCCCACACCAATTGGCACCAGCCATTTGTTGGGTGGCTCTCTTCAGGGTCCTCAAGTGATTGATGTGTTCGTCATCTGCCCCGGTTCCCGAGGAGAGGACGTTGTGTTTCTGCGCGTTTGTCTCATCTGACCCCGCCAACAACCGCACTCTAAACTCATCCGAAGTCCTTCAAATCTCTTCTCCTCCTTCTGTTTGTTTTTCCATTTCTCTCTCTCTTCTAAAAACCATTTCATTTCGATTCTCCTCCTCCTCCTCCAGTGACCTCCCCTCCCTCTCCCACCGCTTCCATTTTCTCCATCACACACACACATAATTACAGTATTGGTCGGGATCTAATAAGCGTCTGCGTCTCGTGCCACTTTCGTGTTCTCTTCCTACCAGCTGGCTCTATTTTGCGCGCGCGCACACACGGCCACACGCTTTTTTGCATGTGTCACTGGACAATCCATCTCTCTTCTCGATCGGTCTGGGTCATTAGTGGTCACCTGGGTGTACAGGAGTGACCGTGCAAAAGTGTTTTTCAAACGAGCGGTTTCGATCCAGTGGCCTCTCGCTTGAAAGCCGAGCGTGCACACCACTAGACCAAACGTGCATGAGCGCGTCCAGGTGGCAAGGGTAGTGATACAATGGGCGCGCCTGCTGTTTGTTCTTTTTGCAGATTGCAACTAATTTTCAAATTTCGCGCCATTTTTGTACAAACCATCAACTTTCGCCTCCTTTCTCTTTTCGTATTATTCATTCTCCATTCCCTCTCCCCGCTTAAAAACCTATATTTAAATATTTAAACCCGCACACAATCCGATAATTGCCCCCTCCCCCCATTTTCAAAATCGCTCATCATTCTCTTGCAGCTTTCAATCAATCAACTACTGCGGCATGTGCAGTAGCCGCAATCTACAGTAACCATCAAAACTACAGTAATCTACAGTAGGAACAAGAGGACAAATAGTCAAAAAACAGTGAGTTTTTACATTTTTCTAAATTTTTCCGAAATTTTTTTCTCGAGCGATTGGCAGGTTTAAAATGTATTTTTGATTGTTTTACTGCTTATTCGCGACAGGAAAAACGCGTATTTGTTATCAGTTCTACGTCATTTTTCGTGAATTTTCGAAAATGTTCGCATTAGAGCGCACTTTCCGAATAAGCAGTAGAAAATTGTGTTTTCATTGATTCTCTAATCTGTTTTCTCTCCATTTTCCTCCTCCTCCTCCTCGTCGTTTTCTCTATTTTCCACTTTCCCTGCCAATCAAACCTGTTTCCTTTTCTCATTTTTCTTACTCCCTTATTTCTGAACACTTTTTGCATTCGCATTTTCCTTTTATCTTTCCGTTTCTCTTCCTACTTATCATCATTTCTCATCGTTTATCACCTGATATCAGTCGCATTTCTATTTTCCAATATTTCCATTCACCTTTTTTCTCTCCTCTCCACTCCCTGAAACATCTGCCCCGTGCGCCCTCGATATCATCGGCATTGAACCCGACCGCTATCGCCGCCCGGTTAGCTCAGTCGGTAGAGCACCAGACTCTTAATCTGGTTGTCGCGGGTTCGAGCCCCGCATTGGGCTGATGTTTTTTGCGAGTCTTCCTCATTGTTTCATCACCTCACCTTATCGTCCCCCTCTCCTTCTCTGACAAAAATGTTGCAAGCGTGTTCCACCTCGTAAAAAGAGAGAGAGAGACGCAGAGAGAAAGGGGGAAGGAAAGACAGTGTGTGTCGGTGGTTTGTTTAGACGACAGTTTCGATGTTTACCTTCGGTGATGCGCAGTTTGGGAGTGAAAGAAGGCGATGATCCATCGTTTCTATCATCATCCCTCCTCCTCCTGCTAAAAACGTTTCTGTTTATATTTGTCCTCCTCTCTCAACCAATTTTTTTGCTCTCTCTCTCTTTCGTTTTTGTTTGTTTTATTGTCTTACATTCAGCTCTCAAACTTGATTACTCTTCATTCTCATTGTTTGTTTCATTTCTCTTCGCTTTTTTTCCCATTTTTTTTGTGGATTTTGGGATTTCGGGCTACTACTACTACTACTATTCGCTATTATTCTGGACTCGGGGCACTATTATTTGTGGACTTTTCGAATTTTTTTTTCACTCTAGCGTTTTGAGAATAATTTGAAGTTGAAAATGAATTAACATAAAAATTAGGTGAAACTGAAATTTTTTTTTTGAAAATTGATTAGAGAAAATACATCATATCGGGGAAAATGTGGTAATAATAGCAGTTCCCGAAAATTTTTTAGTCTTAACAGTGAATTTTTAATTTTCCAAAAAAAATTGAAAATTTCAATTTCCAGCTGATTGTGAGCACACAGATTTCAGCACGTTTTCTGAAAAATTTCGAGTATTAGATACACCTTATCGAACGAATTTTTACTTTGCTATGAAATTTTTTGAAATTTTTGAGAAACTGAAAAAATTGAAAAAAAAATTTTTTTTTTCGAAATTTTTTTTTTCAGTTTCAAAGCTCTATTTTTTTTGAAAGGATCATTTTTCAAGTGTTACTGTGGTATTGACGCAAGGAAGAAATCAGGTTCGACAAATAATTAATTTCACAAAAATTCTTGATTATTTTTAAAAAATTCAATTCATGTTTCACAATTTTGTAAAATTTTTCAGCAGCACTTCAGTCAGCGATGGAGATAGCGTAGAGAAATGTTGAATTTTCAATTTTCCAAAAAAAAAAACGAAAAATCACGAAAAACATGATTTTTTTCGGAAAATCTCAATTTCCCCAGTGCTTTCCTTATTAAACACCCAGAAATTCCACGTGAATCAAACGTCCGTCATCCAATGATTAATCACGTTAACACTACATATGACTCATATCATATGAGATGAGTTCTTTGTGAAACTGGAATTTTTTTTTTTAATTTTCGAAAAAAAAATTTTTTTCGTCAAAAGTTTTTTTTTCCAGTTTCAAATGTTCAAATTCAAGCATACTGTAATGTTTCTAGCGTTGGAAATGAAAAAAAGTAAAATGTACAAAGAAAAACTGAAAGTTTCCGGTTTCACGGTTTGTTGAACTTTTTGGTGATGAAAGGGCACATGACCTCGATTGATTCCGAAACTGGGATTATTTTGGTTTGAAAATCCCTGAAACAATGTCCCTCCTCTCATTATCCCCCCGTTCTTACCAACCATTCCATTCCAATTCGTTTCGAAAATGCGAATCACACACACGAAACCACCACGTCCGTAACCATTTTGCCCTTTCCTCTATTTGTCCTCCTCCTCAATTAGCTCACATTACACTGTTTCCTCCTCCTCCTCCTTCCGTGTGTGTGTTTGTCTCTGTTTAAAATGAAACGAAGGCACACATGCGCAAGTCTCTCTCTCTCTCTGTGTAGTTGCGACAGGAGGATTTTGGTTTTAGTTCAGTCGCTTACTAATCAAAGAGGACAGAGAAAATAGGACGAATAGGACCATTTTGACCTAGAAATGCTCAAAAGTTGCCCAGATTCGGTGGAATACCGCTTCAGGAGCACCTTATTTGGTGGTCCATTGTTTTCCCCACTATTGCGATTTGTACTGTTTTGAGAGGTATTAGGTGAAATCCACGTGTAGTCAACGCCGACCCGCGTGCAAGTGTGCTCCATTGAGAACCGCCCATTTCGCTCCGTATCCGAGTCGCGACGCAGCGAATTTCGACGAATGATTATTCCACATCGCGTTTGGACCCCCGTGAAACAGACGCTCTGTTCCACTGTCTCTGAGTCGCTAACTTAACCAAAGAACACATGAGCATTAGTTCTGAAAGAAATACAAACATCCGACTGGTTTCTTTCAGTTTCAAACCAAACATATCTGAATCTGATTCGACACAATAGACAATAGTTTCGGCTTACTGTCACCCCTGTCTAATTGTCGGGGGATAATTGGAATTTCCAGTCTTTGAATCGCAACTTCTCGAACATTGCTCCACTTTCGCGAGTCTTCAGTTTTTATCTTGAAAAATGGCTGGAGCGTCAATACTGTCCACGGTCCGTTTAACTATATCAAAGACTTGTGAAACAGACGTCTAGTGGAGTATCGAAATGATCATTGTGCCATGTTCAGATCACTTTCGTTCCCCCCCCCCCATCTAAAAACTGTCTCACTGTTTCGGAAATGAAGTTTAGGCAGTGCTCACAGTGAACTATTCTGTTTGATTCTGAATCCGTAGGAATTGACTTCAGCAAAAGAAAAACACTTTTCTGGACGATTACACAATATTGTCTCCGTGATCATTATTGAACCAGGATACAGTTAAAACTCGAGTCTGAAACTGTCAATTCTTGAATTCTCCTCTGTTCTATCTGCTTAAGCTCTATCGTCTACCGTAGAGCACTTGGCTTGTAGACTTCTTCCCACACGTCCCGTCCGAGTATAGAATCAGAGTTTCCCCACTTTATCCTCAAAACATGCACATTTCCTCCGTTTCAAACCATCCACAATAGTCCACCCTAAGTGATTTTCTGAAGTCGGCCACGCTTAACTTTTTCGAAAAAATGTTCAAACCAAGTCAGAATCGAATGAGCACCGGATGCCTTTGGAACTTCAAATCCGCCGCTCCTAGATTTACTGATTTTAATTCAAACAAAACGCTTTCGGAGCTTCACCTCCAAAACCTAAAACAACGTCCGAAACGGGGAACTTTTTTGTGAAAACTCGTCTTTTTTCGGCTCCGCTGCCTCGATTTTCTGGAAATTTCGAAATTCCACCGGAAACCCTGAAAAACATGGAAAGGGGTGTACACAATGACTCATTTTGGAACACGTGCAAGTGCGCCCCGTTCAAAAGTTCTAGAATAATCGAGCGTCCAGCTGAAGAACCATCTCACTGTTTCACATTATGGTTATCCATGAAACACGTGTGTCTTGGACCAATTAGAATTCACCCCATTGTGATTTCTATGTCAATTTGTCATTGAATGTCCCAAAAATGGGCGATCTAGAGATAGAGATAGAGAGATAGAGATAGAGAGAGAAGGAGATGAATGACGGTATTCGTTTCTCTCTCTCTCTCGAAAGTTTGTCTTCCCCCCCCCCCTCAAACCAATTTCTCAAGTGTTATTCTATCCTCTTACCTATATATTCATTCCTCTGCCGCCGTGTCTCTCCTCCTCTTGTCAACACTTTTGCGCGCGCGCGCCCTTCTCTCGCCACACTGACTCACCTCGAATTGTGACTTTTGAGTCATGGATCAATCACTATGTACCGCAGTTTTCTCTACGTTTTTTTTGAGGTTTGGGTGTAAAGTTACTAGTAGAATCGATAGGGTAGAGTGACGGAATGCAGTTCTTAGAAATAGCGGATTACAGTTTCAATGTTCTAATTGCAGTTTCACAGTTGAAAAGTTTTCGATTATAAAGGGTTTCCGGTATTGCCTGATCATGATTTCTGACTCAACATTTGAGCTAAACACTCAGTCTAAAAAAATGGGAAAAATACAGTACCCTGTTTCAAATTTCATCTAGAACTGTTTCGAATTCGCCTCTTTCGTTACTTCTTTAGTAGTAATGCATATTGCAACTTTCTGAACCTTGCCAGCTATTGTTCGAGCATATAGATCAATAACTTTTCGAGAATCCTGACTGATAGGCTCATTTTGAAACGGAAAACATTTCGATAGCCTATAGGCGGCTGGTATTTCGCTTTCCACGTCTTCGCGAGTTGAAATTGGAGGAAATAGTCCTATCCAACCAATTCTCTGTTCCAATATTCCTGGAACAATTTTTGGTTGGTTTGATTATAGTGCGAACAAAATTTCCAATTCGGATATTGAAGTGATCTACTATGGTTCAATTCACCTGGAAGCTCGCAATTCGCTAAAACCAAAACCGAAACTGAAATGATCATCGAGTCATTTCAATGAGCCAACACTTATCAAATCGTTCTGAAACCGTATTAATCACCTCTCTAGCATCAGAAAAATAGGTGGCCCATTGGGCAACTAGAACATTATCAGTGCGTTGTGGCTTCGGACAATGAACGGAAAGTGACTTTATATGCATACTGTGCCATGGTCAACGAAGTTATCACTGAGGTTAGCAATAGAGCGCAGTCCAACCCGAAAGATCCTTTAAAACTAGTGATTTCTACACGCAGCAATTATTGGCTTTTCCGAGCAAGGTGTCTAGTGAAGAAGAGCCCTTGAAACAGTGCTTCTTTCGCCCTCTTTTCCTCACCTCCAGAGTCGTCGGTTTGACTCCTCTCCTGAGTAAGAGTGACGATTCCCCTCCGTCATCCGGCGGTGATGTGACCTTTGTTTCCGCCATTTACGACGCTCTCTCCGTCTCTTTCCCTCCACTCTCCTCGTGCTTCCTCCCTGTCACCACACACACCATCCCCCCACCCAGAACGTATTGCCATCTGCCCTCGGTCCGTCCGTCCGTCCGCATCACTAGCCGCCCGGTCACACAAACACACACACATAACACCGGCCGGCCGTCTGTTCCTCTTCCTCTGTCACCACCTCTCCCCCTCCTTTTCCCCCCATTCACCACCACCACAACACCCCGCAATTTTCGCCTTTACCTGTGGTTTAGCTGCCTTTTTTCCAAAAGAAGAGGAGCGAGCACGTGGACTTGGGGGCGGCTGGTTTTTCTTTGTTTTGCTTTGACGGCTGAAATCTTCCTAAAGCACCCATTGAAGTTGTGAATTGCAGTTTCATATCTAGCTCGAAATTAACTTCTCAACGAACAAAAAGATACATTTTCAGTTTCAAGTCGCTTAGAAGTTCCAGGAAACTGTTCTTCTCACTATTAAGTAGGAACATTTGAGGTTCGCGTTATCAGTGATAAGGGGATGATACCAATGAGAGCAAAACTTTTCCGTACTGTTCTCTGTTTCATATTCCATACTTATGCATTTCGAAAGAAGGGCTCAAATCTTTTCGACTTGAGATCTGACTTATGCATCGCAGTCGTACATTCATTTTTTTGCTGAAAATGCCTCAAACTTTACCATTTTCTTCTTTTGGTACCCATTTTTCGTTTCCGCGTACGTTTATTAATTCCATACTAGACGGAACGTTCACCATTTCGAGAAACAGTATTTTTTGGTACAATTGTCAAATAGCCAGTTTACAATGGCCTTTTTTGAATAGCCTAGTTCAAATAGTCAGTATTTGTTGGCCCTTTTCTGGATCGCAGTTTCAAAAAATCTCTAGACCTAATGATGTTCTGAAGGGGACGATATGTTCATCATTGTATGTCGGCCCACTCTTTCTTCTGTTTGGCATCACTGAATTTCACAAAACCCGGCTCAATCTTCTTCCTCCCACTTCCCCCCCCCCCCCCGATTTCCCCAGTTCCCCCTCCGTCCATTAATCCGTGGCGGGGTGTCCATGGCCCAAATTACACCCCTTCCCCCCCCCCCACTTTTCGAGCTTCTGTTCTTTTGAACTGTGAGCAGATGGCTCATCGTTGAGTTTCATCTTTGAAATGGACCAGAAACGAATTAGTATGTTTCCTTACGCTCCCCCCCCCCCCTGAATCCCTTGTGACGTCATCGGCGAGCATTGTTTGGTGATGACGTCATCGGCGAACGGACATCTGGTTCGAGATGTGTTTTGGATGGGTTGAGAGGAGAAGGAGGAAGAAAGAGATGAGGATGGTCTTTGTTTGCCGAATAAAACGGAGAGTTATGAGCAGTTTCTCATGGTTTCCATGGGAAGCGTGGACTGTGTAGAAAGCGCTCTTTTTCTAGAATTCGTTGTATTTTTATGTGTGGACCAGGGCACTCAATAATCAGTGGCTGCTTTGAGCAGTCTTTTCCGTTTTTCCTGAAACGGGAAAGTTTTCTGAATTCCCCCTCCGTCAAACTTCAATCTCCCCCCTTGTTCTTCCCGCTTCTTCTTCTTCTTTCCCCCAATCCATCTCCATCGCGAGGACCACAAAGACGTCGTGTTTTTGGACGAATTTAGTGGGTGGATAGGGCGGGAGAAGACACGAGGAGGAGGATATTCAAAGCAGATGAGGCTCTTGTGTTTCTTCTGTTGGGAGGGGAGGGAGAGTTGTTGTTTAGTCGGATGGATAAATGGAATTGGATGAGCTCCCGGGCCATGAAGGGGCTGGGGAGCCAAAGAGCCAGAGAGCCAGAGAGCTAGAGGAAGATTGGTTGACTGTTTCAAGTTAACATTGAATAGTTACTGATCTGATGGGAGATCGATAGATTTCCTGTGCTTGTACGGATCTCTTCCAACTGTAACTTTTCTGATTTTGCTATAAATTTGCAAGGGTACACTTTTTGATACTGGGAATCGCTCCCGCATAGTGGATGCCAGCGATATTTCTAGTTTTCCGAGTTATTTTGTTTCAAAGTGCTCGAAATTTGGATTTTTTTCGGAATTGGGTGGGCACTTCAAGGCGAAAGTGTAAGAAAGTGTCTTTCTGCAAATTTATGGCAAAATCTGAAAGGTTGTCTGGAAACACTGCTCCTCTTTCCGGTTTCCCAGTATTCCCTTGAACCATGGCCTATCAGTAGTCTGTTTTGAGTCTACAACTGCTCGTTCATGGCCAAATCAGAACGTGAGCTAGAACCGAATGGCATTGCTTTTCTAGGCGTCTAGCGACACTTTTCTGTTTCTCAAATCCATGAATACAGTACTCTCGTGATCATCTAGGATGAGCGATAGAATTTCCTTTCCCTACCAAACAGTAAGTCTGAAACGCCTTCTCTCCGTTCGGAATCTAACCAAGAAGACACAAAGCTGAAACTGAAACTGTCCCCAATTGAACGAGAATCTAGTGAAAACAAATGCAAATTTCCTGTTTGTTTTCAAATAATCATGGTAATTCAGTGTGTCTAGCCGAATAATGAGGGTTTTGGCGCGGAACTTTTTTTCACCGTTTCAAAAATCATATATCTTTTCAAATGAAGTGGTAGATGACATTTTGACACCGGTTGCTGAGAAATTCGCATTTACGCAGACCATGTTGAGGTCCGTGGATATACGGTCCATATCCGTTGAAACGTTGCCGAGTCCATTGCCCCCTTGTTACCCAAAAGCCGCCTCCCTCCCCCATCTCGAAGGGGACTTGGCGTCATGCCAACTTCCCCTCTTTCTCTAAGTCTCTCTCTCTCTCGGTCCTCTAGCTTCCCCCATTGCCAACCAACAACCCCTCGAAATGTTCGTTTATGCAACAATTGCGTGTGTTTGAGAGGCAGAGCCTTCGTCCGAGAGACGAGATCGAAAAGAGACGGCATTCTCTCTAGCTTTTCAGCGAGGAAGTGGTCCCTTCTCGAAATGGACAAGGCGCGCTTCCTGACAAACTTTTCATTTTTTTGCTGGCTGGACTCTTTTTCTTCCCGAGATGATTCAGTGACCCGTGGCATGGAAGAGGAGAGAATTAGAGAGAGAGAGAGAGAGAGAGAGAGAGAGAGAGAGAGAGAGAGAGAGAGAGAGAGAGAGAGAGAGAGAGAGAGAGAGAGAGAGAGAGAGAGAGAGAGAGAGAGAGAGAGAGAGAGGTGTTTGACTGGTTTCATGCGAATTCTGATGCGATGCGACAAGTTTGACACTTGTCCTCGGTCTGCGTCTCTCCGCCTCACACACTCTTTCCCAATTTCCCTCCTTTTTTTGAGGGGGAGAGGGGTGCGAACACATAACCACAAACACATTCGAAACTTCCCCCCCCCCTCCCGTTTCCGCGAATTTTATGATGAAATAAATGCAAAAAGGGCGGGAGAGAGAAAGAGAAACACATTGCCCATATATATTGCTTTTTCCATCTCCTCTTTCCTTTCACTTTCCGCAGAGTCTTTTGTGTTTGATACTCTTGGTTTCCACTGGAAACTGTCCTGTTTCAGAGAGGGGTGGTTCTCTAGACTTTCAGGCACCTTTTGAGACTTCATCTAGTGGAAAAGTTTCCAGTTTCAAGAAGATTATCTGACACTTTTCTGACATTCGCCTTGAACCAATATTACTTGAATTTCATCAAAACGCACTGTTTCAAAACAAGCACTTTTCCGTATTTTTATGCGTTTCGAACACTCCCGGATAAGTTTTACTGTGTTCTTTATCATTCGAGCAGAGGGTTTACTGGTAACCTTAACCATTTCACAATAACCTCCGAATAGTTGGTTCCTCAACAAATTAGCGCTTCCGAAATTGCCCAGTGAGCAAAAAACATTTGAATTTCAAAGTTTATCGACCAGTGTTAAATGTTTCACCACTGTTTCACCAATCACTGAAACACATTTCTCCGCCATGAATTCTTGTTTCTACTGTGGATCCGAAACACTATTTCCCTGATTGATTGGAACGGTTTCGTAGAATAATCCTCTAGACCCTCAACTCAACTATACACACACTTACCATTTCAATCTAATCCAACTTGACACGTGGCAATGAACGGCCACGTCAAGTTCGATTCACATCTCAATATATAGTCAAGGACAATGATGGCTTTCTGGTTCCGGAAAGTCGTCTCCGGAAACGCACCGGAAGGTACAACACGTGTTCCTCCCCCCCTGTCACGTAATTATCTCGTCAAAAAAGCTGTCTCCCGCTGCCATTCGGCCGAAATCTTCCACCCTCTTCTCTTCTCATCCAATGGCCACTAGGATAGACGAGATGCGATTTTTGCAAGGAACGAGACGAAAGAGATATACTTCTCCCCCGTCTCACTGATATCCGATCTTTGTCTGCGTCTCTCTGATCTGGGCGCTCTTTGTGTTTTACTACTGAACTGCCGTGCTGCCGCCGCGCGCCCCACTGCTGCCCCAAGTCCCCTCCGCTGCCGAAAGACTTTGAAATGGCAGAGGCGAGGCGGGAAGAAGAAGAAGAAGGGGGAGGAGGCGGTCCCTCCCGCTCTGCCAAGGGACCCATGGCTTTAGAGAGTCTCTCTCTCCGAGACGGACACAGTGTCTAAGGCAGCACCCAAGGGGGGTGCCCTCTCTACTCAAACACGTACCCCTTCGTCCCATTGCTTCCTCTCTCTCTCTCTCCTTCTCCTCTCTCTCTTTTCCTTCCAAAAGAGGAGGAGGAGGGGACAGAAGCAGCAGTAGAGCAATAGGAGGAATTGGTTCGATACATAGAAAGCGAGAGAGCATAGACACACACAAATTTGTTGATTTGTGTGTGTATGTGTGTGTGTGTGGGAGAGAGACCTCCCCTTGTGCTGCTACTGCTCTCTTGTGCTCCGTTTCTGCCCCCAGAGCAGTGAGGAGGGAGAGCGCGCGAGACCCCATTGCTCTCACACACACACACACTTTTTTCGGAAAGTTAGACCCCCAGAGCTTCCCCATTTTTTCTTCGGTCGGTTGTCTCGGAGGAGAAGTCGTTTGGAGCTCGCGGAGCCCATTCCATTGCTCTCCCTCTTCTCTCATGCTTCGTTTCTTTTCCTTGAATCAAAAATGAGTGTCCGCTTCGAGAAGTAGCGTCTGAGCAGTGTTTCACTGTTACAGTAACGTTTTGAAAGTGCCGGTCAGTAAGCGTTTGACGATTCGGTTAGTAAAGTGAAAACTCCCATTAGACACCTTTCAAAGTGGCCCCACCCTCTCACGCTTATTCGGGCGGAGGGGGCAGGCTATTATTAGCTTTGAGTGCTCGACGAGCCAAATGGCTACTTACTTTCGGCAAGTTTCAACGGCTCAAAGTTCGTGGCCACTTGGAAAAAGAGACAGTAGAAGTTCAAGGGAACTCTATGATTTTGATGAATTCCCGATTCCTTATCACTAATCACTAGTTAGAAGCAATATTCCTCAGTTGCCAAATTGCTCAGCAATCTTTGAGCTTCGATCAGAACCGTTTCAAAAGGACTGTGTATATGGTCATTGTCAATGCTTCATCTATCAGCTCCTTATCACCTGTCACAGTTTCAAGGTGCTCTTGAAACAGGAACCTTTGAAACTCAGACATTTCCCGTTCAAACCCAAAAGTTTTTGATCTACTCAACTCCATCCCATTCGAAGGGTCGAAGGGGGAGGATAGAGGGCGCGCGCGTAACATTTCTCATTCTCCCTCCGGAATAGGCAGAATGTCTTCTTCTTCTTCTTCTTGCCCAATTTGAGCTCCCCCCCTCTTTCCCATTCGAATGGCATCAAATTTCCCCCCTTCTTCCTCTTCTTCTTCTCAGCCACCCATCCTTCTCTCTTTCTCTCTCCTCCTATCCGTTTCCAGTTTGTATACATTTTGTTTGTTTGTTGCCCGGAATCGGCAATACGCGATTCAATTCCGAATTTCAAATTTCCAGAGAGACCCATCTCACTCTCGCCAATCATGTCGAACGAAGGCGATCCACCGGCAACCGAAGAGCCGCAGCAGCAGCCACAAGAGCCGGAGCAGCAGCAACCGGCAGCAGCGCCAGAACCGCAACCAGCGGCTGCTCCGGAAGGCGGCCGCGCCGAGGGTTCCGCGTCGTTCCTTCGCGCCGCCCGTGCCGGAGACCTCGAGAAGGTGTTGGAGCTGCTGAGAGCCGGCACGGACATCAACACGAGCAACGCCAACGGCCTCAACTCGCTGCACTTGGCCTCGAAGGAAGGACACTCGGAGGTGGTTCGAGAGCTCATCAAGAGACAGGCACAGGTCGATGCGGCCACTAGGGTGAGTCGTTTTGCTATTTGGGGAAGAGTTTTGGAAGGAATGGTTTGCAGAAAGGAAACACAGCACTTCACATCGCCTCGCTCGCCGGCCAATCGTTGATCGTGACGATCCTCGTCGAGAACGGCGCCAACGTGAATGTGCAATCGGTCAACGGCTTCACGCCACTCTACATGGCCGCTCAGGAGAACCACGAAGACGTCGTTCGCTATCTGCTCAACCACGGCGCCAACCAGGCGCTGTCCACCGAAGACGGCTTCACGCCGCTCGCCGTCGCCCTTCAACAAGGCCACGATCGCGTCGTCGCGGTGCTTCTGGAGAACGACGCGAAGGGAAAAGTGCGGCTGCCGGCGCTTCATATCGCCGCCAAGAAGGACGACACGAAGGCGGCGACGCTTCTGCTCCAGAACGAACACAATCCAGATGTGACGTCGAAATCGGGCTTCACCCCGCTTCACATTGCGGCTCACTACGGTCACGAGAACGTTGGAAAGCTGCTGTTGGACAAGGGAGCCAATGTGAACTATCAAGCGAGACACAACATCAGGTGAGTGTTCTGGAAACAGAGAGAGGAAGGAGAAGGGCTCAAGGCTCAGCTGGCAATTGTACAAATCCAATTCATTTTAGTCTAAGAAAAAGAAAAGAAAAAGAAGAAGAAAGAAGGAGTCCCTGGGGGACATTGGACACTTCTGGCACCCAAGTGTGCACTTCTTCAAATTGTGTCACCCCCCCCCCCTCCAATACATCTCCTTCATTGCAGCCCTCTCCATGTGGCTACGAAATGGGGACGTACCAACATGGCGAACCTGTTGTTGGGTCGCGGCGCCATCATCGACTCGCGCACCAAGGATCTACTGACGCCGCTCCATTGTGCGGCGCGTTCGGGACACGACCAGGTCGTCGACTTGCTCGTCGTTCAGGGAGCGCCCATCTCCGCAAAGACCAAGAACGGACTGGCTCCACTGCACATGGCCGCGCAGGGAGACCACGTGGACGCGGCACGGACGCTTCTCTACCATCGTGCGCCCGTCGACGACGTCACTGTCGACTATTTGACGCCACTCCACGTCGCCGCTCACTGTGGACACGTGCGTGTCGCCAAGTTGCTGCTCGACCGGTCTGCGGATCCGAACGCGCGCGCTCTCAACGGATTCACTCCGCTGCACATTGCTTGCAAGAAGAACCGCATCAAGGTCGTCGAGTTGCTGCTCAAGTATCGCGCCGCCATCGAGGCGACGACGGAGTCGGGGCTGACTCCGTTGCACGTCGCCGCGTTCATGGGCGCCATCAACATTGTCATCTACCTTCTACAACAGGGCGCCAACCCCGATGTGGAGACGGTCCGTGGGGAGACCCCTCTGCATTTGGCGGCGCGTGCCAATCAGACGGACGTCGTGCGAGTGCTCATCCGAAACGGGGCCAAGGTTGATGCGCAGGCACGCGAGTTGCAGACACCACTCCACATCGCCAGTCGTTTGGGGAACACTGACATTGTGGTGCTGTTGCTGCAGGCGGGCGCCAACTCGAACGCGACCACCCGCGACAACTACTCGCCGCTGCACATCGCCGCGAAGGAGGGCCAAGAGGAAGTTGCGGGCATTCTTCTCGACCACAACGCCGACAAGACGCTGATGACGAAGAAGGGCTTCACGCCGCTTCATTTGGCGTCAAAGTACGGAAACCTGGAAGTCGTCCGACTGCTGCTGGAGAGGGGCACTCCGGTGGACATTGAGGGCAAGAATCAGGTGACGCCGCTTCACGTCGCCGCGCACTACAACAACGACAAGGTGGCGATGCTGCTGCTCGAGAATGGGGCCTCGGCGAAGGCGGCGGCGAAGAACGGCTACACGCCGCTTCATATTGCGGCGAAGAAGAATCAGATGGAGATCGCGTCGACCCTACTCCACTACAAGGCGGATCCGAATGCAAAGTCGCGAGCTGGATTCACACCACTCCATCTGGCAGCGCAAGAGGGTCACCGAGAGATCTCTGGCCTTCTCATCGAGAACGGCTCCGACGTTGGAGCCAAGGCGAACAACGGACTGACTGCGATGCACTTGTGCGCGCAGGAAGACCACGTGCCAGTCGCGCAGATCCTCCACGACTCGGGCGCCGAGATTAACAGCAAGACGAACGCCGGCTACACGCCACTCCACGTCGCTTGCCACTTTGGACAACTCAATATGGTCAAGTTCTTGGTTGAGCATGGAGCTGATGTTGGTGAGTTGCTCCGCGAGGATAGTTATCAGATTTTATCAATTCTATATCATTGCAGGAGAGAAGACGCGCGCCTCGTACACGCCCCTCCATCAGGCCGCCCAACAGGGTCACAACAACTGCGTGCGATACCTTCTCGAGAATGGCGCGTCGCCGAACGAGCAAACCGCGGTAAGCCAGGCGATCGCTCGCCACCAGTAGTGTCTGGGAGGATTATGGTCATTCATCAAATGACCGAAATGGCTCCCTCCCTCCCTCCCTCCCTCACACAATTTTGCGTTTCTTTCAGACGGGCCAAACGCCGCTCTCGATCGCCCAACGACTCGGCTACGTGTCGGTCGTCGAGACGTTGCGCACCGTCACCGAGACGACGGTCATCACGGAGACGACGACTGTCGACGATCGCTACAAACCGCAAAATCCGGAGGCGATGAACGAGACGATGTTCTCCGAGTCGGAGGACGAGGGACAGGCTGCCGAGCACGAGGCGGCCGCCGCGCACGCCAAGGACTTCTCGGACAATCTGACGCAGGGACTTCAGGACTCGACGGGTGTGCACATGATCCACACTGGCGAGCAGGTAATGATTCTGATACCCCCCTAGATAGGTTTCGTTCTTATCACGTCTTATCAAACGGAAATGCCAAAAGCGATCAGTTTGTCTCATTCATCATCTAGTAACTGACCCGGAAACGTATCATCTCTCGCATACCAAGTTGATGATGATAAAAAGAGATATTGATCCGCCCCTCCTGACTTTTAGCCTAGGTGAAACTGGGAAAGTTCTAGCGCCTGTACAACCTCTTATGATTCACCTTTGGATTTAATAAAAGAGCCGCGGAGAGGGGGCAATATTGCACGGGGGGAAAGGCGCGGAGAGCGTAACATAAAAGACCGGAAGAGAGTCCATTTATTTTGAAAATCGATCTCCCTCGCTTCCTCATCAACACACGCTCTCCTGCCCTTGCCTCTCGAGAGATTGGCTCTCTTGGAGAGCCTCCCTACTCTCCCGGAGAGCAGCACATCATAAGAGAAACGGGTCCTTTTCTCTAGTACACCGCGCCCCTGAAGCCACAAGACATGTGGTGGCTCGTACACTTTCTCCCTTCGTTTCCCTCTCTCTAGTAGCGGTCAGAGAAAGAGAGAGAGAGATGGATCAAAATGTTTAGACGTTTCGATTAAATCAACTTATTCGTTTTTCAAACTACCCCCATTCCTCTTCTTCACCACTAACCACTCGACCAGTTTCAGCTCCTCCAACGCAGTCAGGAGCTCGAGAACGGTGGTGCCATTCCGAAGGTGAACTCTGGCGGTATGTCACCCGACAAGGAGTTCGCCAAGATTGCCCCCGTCGCCACCTCGTCACCCATCGCCTCGTCGCACTCGCAGCCGCTGGGACTTGCTCCGCGAGCCGGCTCGATCTCGAACCAATTCCAACAGCACCCGATCCACGCCGCCGGAGCCATTGACGCCGGCGACAACATCGAGGAGCTCGTGCGTCGCGCTCAACAGAACCCGATGCACACGGCGAGCTACGAGAACGGAGCGTCGATGCTCGACCATCACGGAGGACACGCGGACAATGTGCCGATTGGACATCATGTCACGCAGCCGAGGTTTGTGGAAATTGATGCCGTGCTTGGAAGGGGGGCCTGGTGGCGCTTTGGAAGTGTCGGATTTCACGCAACTCTTGTTGTCATCTCTCACGAGAAAACTTCCTGTAAGCGCTTCCAAGCCCCCACGCCCAACCCATTCGTTGTTTTGAGTGAATCACACTATAAGTCTGCCCCATGTTTAACCTGTTAATCTAATTTCAGTAAACTCCAACACAGAACGTAAGTTTTAGCACCGAAACCGCCCGATACCTCGTCTCTCAGTTCATCGTGTTGTCGTTTTCGTCATGTGTCTTTGGTTCTCTTTCGCTCTGAAACTCGCTCTCTATCTGCATGCAAACTCGAGAGCTCTCGGAGCATTGCCACCTAATCTTTGCTCTTTCAGCTTCCTCATCTCGTTCCTCGTCGATGCTCGCGGAGGTGCGATGCGCGGATGCCGTCACTCGGGCGTTCGCATCATTGTGCCGCCGAGGAAGGCCTCGCAGCCGATTCGTGTCACTTGCAGGTATTTGAGAAAGGTTGGTTCCCCTCTCATCCTCTTCAACTCTTCGTTCACTTATTCGCCCGCGTTTTTCAGGATAAGCTCGCCCATCCGCCGCCACTCAGCGAGGGAGAAGAGCTCGCGTCGAGAATCTTGGAGATGGCGCCAGCTGGAGCCAAATTCCTCGGCCCCGTCATCCTCGAAGTGCCGCATTTCGCGTCGTTGAGAGACCGAGAACGCGAGATTGTCATCTTGCGCTCCGACGACGGACAACACTGGAAGGAGCACCAACTCGAGGCGACCGAGGACGCCGTTCAGGAGGTGCTCAACGAGTCGTTCGACGCCGAGGATCTCGCCCAACTCGACGATCTTCACACGCCGCGCATCACTCGCATCCTCACGAACGACTTCCCGATGTACTTCGCGGTGGTCACTCGTGTCCGGCAAGAGGTTCATTGCGTCGGACCCGAGGGAGGTGTTATCATCTCCTCGGTGGTGCCACGTGTTCAGGCCATCTTCCCCGACGGCTCGCTGACGAAGACGATCAAGGTGTCAGTGCAAGCGCAGCCAGTTCCACAGGAGATGGTGACCCGTCTGCACGGAAACCGCGTCGCCGTCTCGCCCATCGTCACCGTCGAGCCACGTCGCCGCAAGTTCCACAAGCCAATCACCCTGTGCATTCCACTTCCGCAGAGCAACAACAAGGGAATGCTCACACAGTACTCGGGACAGCAAGGACAGGAGCCGCCAACTCTGCGACTCCTCTGCTCGATCACTGGAGGCTCGGCACCGGCTCAATGGGAAGACATCACTGGAACGACGCAGTTGACGTTCACCGGAGACGAGGTCTCGTTCACCACCACCGTCTCGGCTCGCTTCTGGCTTATGGACTGCCAAACGCCACGCGATGCTGCTCGAATGGCTCAGGAGGTGTACAACGAGGCGATCTCGATCCCGTACATGGCCAAGTTCGCCGTCTTTGCTCGCCGCACGTTCCCAGTCGAGGGACAACTTCGCGTGTTCTGCATGACTGATGACAAGGAAGACAAGACGCTGGAGAAGCAGGAGCACTTCAAGCTGATCGCCAAGAGCCGAGATGTGGAGGTGTTGAAGGGAAAACATCAGTTCCTCGAGTTCTCGGGCAACTTGGTGCCGATCACAAAGTCTGGAGACCAACTCTCGCTCTTCTTCCTGCCGTTCCAGGAGAATCGGCTGGCGTTCATGGTGAAGACGAGAAGCAAAGACGACACTGAGGCGGCGACCGAGGGACGGATTGGGTTCATGGCTGAGCCGAAGATCCGCTCGGATGCCCTCCCACCACAGCAACCCATCTGCACTCTCGCCATCTCTCTCCCAGAATACACTGGAGAGGTTAAGGTGACACCGCCGCCAAAGAGAGACGGAACGCCGTTCGAGCAACGATACCACGACGCACTGAACAAGGAGCTGCCCGAGTTTGTGCATCAGAACGTGCTCAAGGGAATCGGAGCCGATTGGCCGCGTCTCGGAAGAGCACTCGAAGTCCCCCACCGCGATATTCAACACATTAGGCACAATTACCCGGGACAAGAGTGCAAGAACACGCTGAAGATCTGGATTCATTTGAAGAAGGAGGACGCGAATCAGGAGAATCTGGACAATGCTCTCCGACAGATTGGAAGAGACGACATTGTTCGATCGATTGCCTACGGGGAGCCGGAGGCGTTGATCAACTACAGCCAAGCCGACTCGCCGAGCCAGAAACGCGAACCAATTCGTCACTTTGAAGACGTTCCGACCGCTACGCTGGTGAAGAGAGAGGTTCGCACCGAGGACATTGTGACTCGAGAGCCAGTGCACGTTGCGGAGCCGACTGTTCATCACGTTGAGCAGACGACTGTCGTCCAGGAGCCGTCGTACTCGGCGCCCATCCACCACTCGCCAGTGCCAGAGGAACCTGAACCTGAAGGTGAGAGAACAAGGGGAGGAGAGGGTTATAGTTTGTTTTTTCAGAGGAAGCTCCAGTGGCCGAGATGCGCACTGTCGTCCGCACCGAGCGACACGTTCATGACACGGAAGACGGACCGGTCGTCGAGGAGCGGACGATCACGACGACGTACGAGGACGATGTGGCTGTCAATGAGAACATTGTCGACCGAACCGTTCCGTTGAACGAGGAGGAGCAGGCCAAGTATCCTAGACACCCCCCGTGAGCCCCACGTAAATGGGAACTTTCAGATGGGAAGAGCTGAATCGTCTCGCCGACGAAGCGTCTCCATCGCCGGCTCAACGCTCCACCGTCGCCGAGAGCACGTCGGAGCCACTTCCAGAAGACGTCGAGCAAAGCGTCGAGTCGGAGAGCCATCGTGAAGACGACGGAACGATTGTGACGACGACAGTGACGACGAGTCATATTAGTGGTAAGAAAGGAGGGCTTCTGGAATGCTAATGTCCAGCACGATCTAATACGCAGCACCCATTAACCTTTCAGAGTCTGTCGACGAGGAGGAGGAGCAGCCGTCGCGAAGGTCCGCAGAGCCAAAGGACCACGGAGAGGAAGAGCATGACGAAGGTAGAGCGTGAAGAGACCGCCGTTCTTCTTCTTCTTCTTCTTTCCCCCTTCTTCTTCTTTTTCTTTTTCTCAATCTCATATTCGTTTTCCCCCCTCAACGCCTATCCAATTGCTTCTTTGCACACCAAACACCGCCCATTCACACACCTGCCAACTCTCTCAAAAGAAACACACACAGAACCTTTCTAAATAGAAAATAAATGAAGGACTATCCATGTGTGGGGGTTCAAATGGGGGGATGCTGCTGCTGCTTCTTCTTTGTGTTGTTTTGTTCAATGCCCCGCAATGCTCAGGGGGTCAGCTGCTGGCACACTCTCACACACGCACACACGTCTCGAGACGCAGATCATCATCATCATCCGCCGCCGCCAGGAGGAGCCGCCCATCGTCATCTGCAAGGTCCCGCCGCCGCCTTCTTCCTTCCTCTTCCTACCTACCCACCCATCCACTCTCATTCATGTCCTCGACTGCTAACTTTATCGTCTCCGGAGTCCTCTCCGACGGCACTCCGATCGTTCTCGGAGCGCTCGCTTCCGACGGCACCTCGCATCCGGCGATTCATCATGTGAGCTCTGCGAGCCAATTTCAGGCCGAGTCCTGGGACGGTGAGCATGCGGAACATGAGCATCACGACCAGGACGAGGCGGCTCGTCGCTTCTCGATCTATTTGGAGGAGGGTGGCGCCCAGCTCGGAGGAGGAGGAGGCGATGACGAGGAGGAGGAGGAGCCGATTGCGAGCAGTGCGCAATTCGAGCGCACCCGTTCCGCGTCACTTGCCGCCGCGCTGCTCGAGCTCGATCCGCGTGGAGTTCCGCTTGTTCAGTTCTTCAAACTCGCCACCAACGAGCCGCTGCTCGAGGTCGACGAGGGCGACGACGAAGTTGAGCCGACGGGGGCGGAGCTTGTGCTCTCGCAACTCCTCTTCACGCTCAGATCGTTGAAGATGTCGGGCGGCGAGGCGAAACACGCGGACGCTGTCCAACGGCTGCGCGAGCTCGAGGAAGAGCTTCGCGCCGCCGGCGCCGTCACTCCCGCCGATCCGGCCGTCAGTGAAGCGGTCGCGCGAGCGCTCGCCGTCGCCGGCGCCGGCCGCGATGTGCAGATTCGTGTGAATCAGTCGAAGCACACGACGACCACGAAGACCGTCTACGAGACGGAGACGCCCGCAATGGCGCACATGGACACTGACCAGATTCGCAACCTTCAACAGCAAATCCTCGCTGACATTTGTATGTTTCGAGTTGGTGTGTACACTGCATGCTTTCTAACCTCACTTCCCTCCCTCACTCCCCCATTCTAATCCTTCCTCATCTCTCAATCTCTTCACCAATCTCGAATTTTCCAGCATCCGGCGCCGAACACCATGCCGGTCAAGACTCGGGAACAACGCAAAAGAAGGAGACCGCCGAGGAGGGATTCACCAACGAGGACGGATCGGTGGTCGTGTCGAAGAAGATGACTCGCGTCGTCACCACCACTCGCACCACTTTGCCAGGTAAGGGATCCGCCTAAAAAATCGATATCCGCCCCACGTCCCACATTATTTGTTTCTTGCTCTCTTCCCCCCGTCATCTCTCTCTCGTGCTCTTTCCCTCTTGCTCTTCGACGGCGGCGAACGTGAGAAATATGTTTTGACACACACACGGCGCGCTTTCGAAGTGAAACGAATTGAGCAATCTCCCGGGTGAGAGAGAGAGCACTGATTTCGCGGGCTCGCAGACGACACATTACACAAGTTTTGTGAGCTTCTCCTCGGGCAGGCAGCTCCGAGAGCTCCCGCGAGCGGAGCCAACGGGGAGGGGAGCCCCGGGGGCAAAAGCCAAGGGGAAGGGGGGATTCGTGAACTTTATCTGAAGAATATCCAAACGTTTCATGTTTCAGGAGAAGGAGAAGAGCCATCTGCGCCTGGTGAGTAAGCCGTCGACGTCTTCTGGATGCCAACCCCCTGCTGGAACCCTTGGACTATACCCGCCCGCTGTTTTTTATTCTTTCTCTCTCTGCTTCTCTCCGTCTCTCTCCTCACTACACTTTCTCGCCTCTCTCTCTCTCTCTCAGCGTAGAATTCCTCGTTTAAAACACATTGAAATAAAGAAGAGCAACCAATCACCCACACACACACGAACACATTTTTATTTTTTTCCATATATGTCCGGATTTGAAATAAAATGAACTTTATTTGATGCATTAATCATCAAAATCAAATGGGGGGAGTGCATGATTGGATATCGTTTCGTTTTCAGTTGTTGTTCGGTGCCATGTACTATGATTGAGGGTAGAATTCAGAAGAGACGACGTCGTGACGATGAGATTCAGAAGACGTCAACGCTGCGTCATCTTACTGTTACGTTGTCGTTAAGTTCAGTGATTGTGGGTTGTCTGTGCACTTCAGGAACGGATCAGGAACCGCTCTGCGTCTCTCCAACCCACACACTCTCTCGTCGACGATCATCCGGAAGGCCGTTTTGCACGATTCCGATGGGGCATGATGATGGGGACCAAAATGCACTTTTTGTTTATGTTTGTTCCTCATCCGGTTCTCTGCGTCTCTCATTTCACACACGCTCTTTCGATGTTCTCTGCGTCTCTTCATCTTCCATGATCTTTGTCTCTGTCTCTGAATCTCTATAAGAAGCTCATCTCTCACTGTTTCACATTCCCCATTTACAGATAGTTCAAGGGTTGTCAGGGTTGGTAAACAGCGAATCGATTTCTTTTTTTCAACCTAGAGTCTCATGTTTCCTTGTTTCAGAGTCTCCTGTCGAATCGTTGGGCAGCGTCAAAGACCGCATCGCAAAGTTCGAGCAGCTCAAGGACTTCCCACCCGAGCCGTCGACGTCTGGAACTGGAGTCAGAGCTCAGGATGAGGAGGAGGAATCAGTGCCAGCTATCCAAGTCTCTGAGCCAGAGCATAGTGGAGCAGAGGAAGAGAAGGAGGAGCACCTCCAAGAAGAGAACCTCCAGTCTCCTGTCGGAATCGTCATCACCCCGCACACTCCGATTCCTCCGGAGCTTCCGGAGCAACCGGAGCATCCAGACGATGCCAAGGACGACCAAGACGACGAGGATGAGCCCCGCGAGCCTTTGGAGCTCTCGGAGCCCGAGCACGTCGCGCATGCTCAACTCAAAGACACGCGAGAGTACAGCGACGAGGAGCTCGCGCACGAGCTGCAACCATCCGAGGAGCACGTGTCGACGGCCGAGGTCAAGGACACCAAGTCCTACACGCCGACGTCTTCCGACGACGAGCGATCGCAGAAAGGAGTGAGTCCGAGTCCCCCCGTTCCCCAAGTACGCCACGCAATCTCGCCCTCTGTTGCGAGTGAGGTTTTGAGTTCTCATGACGACGAGTTGGCCGCTCATTTCGTAGCCGAGTCATTCGAAAAGCACGACGAGGGACGAGTGGAGACGATGGAGCAGACGCCCGTCTACAAAGGACATCACTCGCCTGGCCAGACGTCGCCGATTGTTTCCGAGCATCCGATTGCTCAGGAGTACGCGGAGAGCGTCACGAGCCACGACGAAGGGGATAATCTGAGTTTGAAGAGTGGACACGAGCCAGAGATTGCTAGACACTCTGTGGAAAGTGTCCAGGAGGAGGAGGAAGAAGGAAAGGGTCTTGGAGACTACGCGAAGAAGGCCGGAATGATCGTAGGAGGAGTCATCGCTGCTCCAGTTGCTCTTGCTGCTGTTGGAGCCAAGGCTGCTTACGATGCGTTGAAAAAGGATGATGGGGAGGAGGAAGAGCCAGAAGAGAAGGAGGTACTCACTACCACCACCACCATCATGGAGTCTCCGATTCGTCATGAAGACATCACAGCTCCACACGTCGAGGAGATCACTGCCAGGGCTCCACACCACGAGGAAGCCTCTCCAGTACCTTCCGAACGACACATTGTCACCGAGACAACTACAACGGTCACTCGGGAATACCAAGAAGGATCTCCTGTCGAGTCTCCGGTTGTTTCGGAGAAGGAACCATTTGAGGAGTCATTCTCTCCAGCACCATCTTCCCATGTCGAGTCGGAGCGTCCAGTTGCTGATTCGCCAGCTGTCTCCGAGAAAGATCATGTTGTGGAGACAACGACTACTACCATAGTCACCCGGGAGTACGAAGAGGAGCCGGAGGCAGTTGCCGAGAGAAGATCACCATCTCCAGCTCATTCTCAAGAGCACTTGGTCACCGAGACAACCACCACTGTCACTCGGGAGTTCTACAGGGAGCCCGCGGAGCAAGAGATTCAGCCAATTGTTGTCAGCCATGAAGTGACGGCGGCTTCTTCAAAGGAAATAACCAGTGACTGGCCAATGCCCATCGCTTCGTCTCAACAAAGAGAGGAATCGCCGGTGGAGTCGGTGAAGGAAGAGCCACACCTTGTCACGGAGACGACGACCACCACCACGGTCACTCGCGAGTTCTACGATGAGCCCGAGGAGCAGGAAACTCACTCTCCAGCTCCATCATCTCATGTGGAATCCGAGCGTCCGATCTCTGAATCACCAGCTATTTCGGAGAAGGAACTGCCGCATGTCGTCGAGACTACTACCACTACCACAGTCACCCGTGAATTCCATGAGGAGGAGGAACCGGAAAAAGAGCATCATGAACCATCTGTCGTCGAAACAACGACTACGACTGTCACTCGCGAGTTCGAGCAGCCAGAATCGCCAGCTCCATCCGAAAAGGAAACCTATTCTCCAGCTCCAGTCACTGAAGCTGAACATGAGGAAGGATTGGAGTCTCCTATGTCGGTGAAGGAACCAGAACCACATCTGATCAGTGAGACGACGACAACCACCACAGTCACTCGCGAGTTCTACGATGAGCCGGAAGAGAGACATCACGAAGCTGCTTCACCAACTGCATCTCCAGCTCCATCATCTCATGTGGAATCCGAGCGTCCGATCTCTGAATCACCAGCTATTTCGGAGAAGGAACTGCCGCATGTCGTCGAGACTACTACCACTACCACAGTCACCCGTGAATTCCATGAGGAGGAGGAACCGGAAAAAGAGCATCATGAACCATCTGTCGTCGAAACAACGACTACGACTGTCACTCGCGAGTTCGAGCAGCCAGAATCGCCAGCTCCATCCGAAAAGGAAACCTATTCTCCAGCTCCAGTCACTGAAGCTGAACATGAGGAAGGATTGGAGTCTCCTATGTCGGTGAAGGAACCAGAACCACATCTGATCAGTGAGACGACGACAACCACCACAGTCACTCGCGAGTTCTACGATGAGCCGGAAGAGAGACATCACGAAGCTGCTTCACCAACTGCATCTCCAGCTCCATCTTCTCATGTTGAATCCGAACGACCGATCGCCGAATCACCAGCAATCTCAGAGAAGGAACTGCCGCATGTTGTGGAGACAACGACTACTACCACAGTCACTCGGGAGTACGAGGAGGAGCCGGAGGCCGCTGTCGAGAGAAGATCACCATCTCCAGCTGATTCTCAAGCGCCGTTCGTCACTGAGACCACCACCACTACGACCATCACTCGGGAGTACTTCGACGAGCCGGAGGAGCACGAACAGGAGCCACAAGCTCACTCACCAGCTCCATCGTCTCATGTGGAATCCGAACATCAAATCCCAGAGTCACCAGCCGTCTCCGAGAAGGAATATCCGCACGTCGTTGAAACCATCACTTCAACAACTGTCACTCGGGAATTCCATGATGAGGAGGAGTCGGATCGTCCGGAATCTGAAGCTGAAGCTGATGTTCAGCCAGCCCACTGGACCGAAACCACTACCACCACCACGACGACCCGTGAAGTTTACGAGGAACCGGAGGAAGAAGAGAAGGAAGCACCGCCCACTTTCGAAGACTCTCCGAACTTCATCGTCTCTGGAATTCAAGCCGACGGAACTCCAATCGTTACTGGAGCCATCAGTGATGTTGATACCGCTGATGCTTCACAGGTCCATGAACAAATGGAACGTCATGCAGTTGCTGAGTCACCTGCTGCACAGTACTTCCACGAACAACCAGAGCAACGACGTTCGGATCATGATGAAGATGATGAGGAGTCGGATGGAGAAGGATTTGGAAAGAAGGCTCTCGGATTCGCAAAGAAAGCCGGTATGGTTGCTGGAGGAGTTGTTGCTGCTCCAGTTGCTCTCGCTGCTTTTGGAGCCAAAGCTGCATATGACGCTCTGAAGAAGGACGGCGATGAGGAAGAACACCATGAACCACTAGAGGAGTACATCCCAGAAGCCACGACTTCATCCACGTGGACGAGTGAGTACCTGGACGACGACGAGGAGGAGGAGGCTGTTGCCCCGGCTGCTGCTTCAGTTGCCGAGTCGCCAGCACCATCGGAGAAGGAATCCATTCCGCAGGAGCATCACGAAGAACCAGCTCAAGGATCTCCGGAAGTTTCCGAGAAGGAGTTCCCGACCACCACTACGACTACAGTGACTCGTGAATACCAGGAAGAGGCTCCTGAATCTCCAGTTCCATCCGAGAAGCGGTTCGACGAAGAGCCTGAAGCTCATCTGATAACCGAGACGACTACAACCACCACAGTCACTCGGGAGTATTACGATGAGCCGGAACTGATCCACCACGAAGCTCCAGAACAAGAGTCCTACTCTCCAGCTCCGTCGTCTCATGTCGAGTCTGAGCGCCCGATCGCCGAATCACCAGCCATCTCGGAGAAGGAACTGCCGCATGTTGTGGAGACAACGACTACGACCACTGTCACCCGGGAGTACGAGGAGGAGCCTGAGGCAGTTGTCGAGGGAAGATCACCATCGCCAGCTGATTCTCAAGAGCACTTGGTCACCGAGACAACCACCACTGTCACTCGGGAGTTCTACAGGGAGCCCGCGGAGCAAGAGATTCAGCCAATTGTTGTCAGCCATGAAGTGACGGCGGCTTCTTCAAAGGAAATAACCAGTGACTGGCCAATGCCCATCGCTCCGTCTCAACAAAGAGAGGAATCGCCGGTGGAGTCTGTGAAGGAAGAGCCACACCTTGTCACGGAGACGACGACCACCACCACGGTCACTCGCGAGTTCTACGATGAGCCCGAGGAGCAGGAAACTCACTCTCCAGCTCCATCATCTCATGTGGAATCCGAGCGTCCGATCTCTGAATCACCAGCTATTTCGGAGAAGGAACTGCCGCATGTCGTCGAGACTACTACCACTACCACAGTCACCCGTGAATTCCATGAGGAGGAGGATCCAGAGAGACCACAGTCTGGAGCCGATGCTGAGACAACTCATTGGACTCGTGAAGCTTATGACGAGCCAGCTGAACTTCACCTTGCCGAATCTCCTGTCACATCTGAGAAACCACTCAGCCAGCGCTCTCCAATCACTGAAACCACCATCACTGTGACGCGTGACTTCGATGACACTCACGAATACGACGATCATCATGTTGTGGAGTCAAGCACCACTATCACTGTCACCAGGGATTACGAGCATCCGGAGGAAGAACCAGCTCAATCTGCTGAGCAAGTTGAGCCAGTGACTGCTGAGTCACAAGCGAACGTCGAGCCGGAGCATCCAGAATCGCCAGATCAATCCGAGAAGGACACCTACTCGCCAGTGGCTGAACGTGAGGAAGGAGTGGAGTCGCCGGTGTCGGTGAAGGATCTGGCCACGGAAGCTCGCGTATTCAACAATGAACCGGAAGCTGCTTCATCGCCAGCCCCATCATCTCATGTAGAATCGGAACGACCAATCGCCGAATCACCAGACGTCTTCGAAGTGGGACATGTTGTGGAGACGAAGACAACCACGAAGATCGTCCGTGAATTCTTCGAAGAAATGCCAAGCGGTGACTCACCAGCCCGCGAAACTACGGAGCTCCCGGAGCTCGTGAAGGAGAACTTCCCGTACGTCGTGGAGACAACCACCACCACCACCGTCACTCGCGAGTATGACGAAGAGCCGGAGCCAGTTGCCAAGGGAAGATCTTCTCTGACTGGTTCTGAAGAGCCCTCCGTTAGCGAAACCACGACAGAGACAGTGAAGACGACTACCTCAATCTCCCGTGAATACTTCGATCCTCCAACTGCACAATACGAGCAACCAGAACACGAAACCGAGTCTCCAGTTCCAACAGAACATGCCCCACTGCTCACGGAGCAAGCTCACCCAGAGCACGACGACGAGGAGTCGGATGGAGAAGGATTCGGAAGCAAGATGCTCGGATTCGCGAAGAAGGCTGGAATGGTCGCCGGAGCCGTCGTTGCTGCTCCAGTTGCACTTGCTGCTGTGGGAGCAAAGACTGCTTATGATGCTCTGAAGAAGGACGGCGATGAGGGAGAAGATCAAGAGGAGCAGGAAGCCCTGTTGAGAGACATTCGTGAACGACGCGCTCTCGAATCGCCAGCTGCATCGGAGAAGGATGTTCCACAGTTCGAACAGGAACACCCGATCACCCATGAATCCCCAGTCCCATCTGAACCAACTGAGCAACATCCAGTCCAGGAGTCTCCAGTCTCTTCGGAACCCCATCATGTCACTGAGACAACCACCACGACCACTGTCATTCGAGAGTTCTTCAACGAGCCAGAGTCTCCAGTCGCTTCGGAGAAGGAATACGGTCAACCAGCTGAGATCGGATCTCCAGTCGAGAGCGAGAGATCCATTCCACATGTCGTTGAGACTACCACGACTACTACTGTCACCCGCGATTTCGACGAAGAAACTGCTCCGGAATCTCCAGTCCCATCAGAGGGAGAGCCTGAGACCACGTCCACCACAATCACACGGGAGTTCTACGAGGCTCCAGTGGGAGCTGAGCCAGAGCACCATTACACCGAAACAACGACGACCACAGTGACTCGTCACGTCTATGATGAGCCAGAAGAGGTGGAAGGAGAACAGGAGCCGAAAGCAGCGGTCGAAGAGAAGACGGAGGTGCCGCACGTCGTCGAGACAACCACTACGACCACTGTCACTCGCGAGTTCCACGATGACGATGAAGAGAAGGAGCACGAGCCATCCGAGCACGGAGCATTCCCGACTACCACCGAGACGACGACCACTACCACAGTGACCCGTGAGTTCTATGGAGAGGAGGAGCCAGAAGTGGACAAGGACGTTTCACAATCTCCAGTTCCATCCGAGAAGGAAGAGGGAACTGCATCGCCAACCAGCGAAAGCTTCACTTCAGTGAGCCGTGAGACCCATCAAGAAGAGCCACACGTCATCGAGACCACTACCACAACAACTGTCACCCGGGAGTTCCATGATGAGCCAGAGGAAGAAGGAGGAGATCGTCAGTCTCCAGTGCCATCGGAAGGAGATCTGGTCAAAGAGACGACTACCACCTCGACCGTCACGCGGGAATTTTACGATGAACCGGTTGCAGAGTCCACGATTCCATCGGAGAAGGATTATCAGGAATCTACGCAAGAGCTTGGAAGCCCGGTGGAAAGCGAGAAATTCCACCACGAAGCTCCAGAACAAGAGTCCTACTCTCCAGCTCCGTCGTCTCATGTCGAGTCTGAGCGCCCGATCGCCGAATCACCAGCCATCTCGGAGAAGGAACTGCCGCATGTCGTCGAGACAACGACTACTACCACAGTCACCCGAGAGTACGAGGAGGAGCCAGAGGCAGTTGCCGAGAGAAGATCACCATCTCCAGCTCATTCTCAAGAGCACTTGGTCACCGAGACAACCACCACTGTCACTCGGGAGTTCTACAGGGAGCCCGCGGAGCAAGAGATTCAGCCAATTGTTGTCAGCCATGAAGTGACGGCGGCTTCTTCAAAGGAAATAACCAGTGACTGGCCAATGCCTATCGCTCAGTCTCAACAAAGAGAGGAATCGCCGGTGGAGTCGGTGAAGGAAGAGCCACACCTTGTCACGGAGACGACGACCACCACCACGGTCACTCGCGAGTTCTACGATGAGCCCGAGGAGCAGGAGACTCACTCTCCAGCTCCATCATCTCATGTGGAATCCGAACGGCCGATCTCTGAGTCACCAGCAATCTCGGAGAAGGAACTGCCGCATGTCGTTGAGACTACTACCACTACCACTATCACCCGTGAATTCCATGACGAGGAGGATCCACAACACGAGATTTCTGAGTCCCCAGCTGCCCAATACTTCCGCGAGCAACCAGAGCACGAAACCGAGTCTCCAGTGCCAATGGAACATGCCCCACTGCTCACGGAGCAAGCTCACCCAGAGCACGACGACGAGGAATCGGATGGAGAAGGATTCGGAAGCAAGATGCTCGGATTCGCGAAGAAGGCTGGAATGGTCGCCGGAGCCGTTGTTGTTGCTCCAGTTGCTCTTGCTGCTGTGGGAGCAAAGACTGCTTATGATGCTCTGAAGAAGGACGACGATGAGGGAGAAGATCAAGAGGAGCAGGAAGCCCTGTTGGGAGACATTCGTGAACGACGCGCTCTCGAATCGCCAGCTGCATCGGAGAAGGATGTTCCACAGTTCGAACAGGAACACCCGATCACCCATGAATCCCCAGTCCCATCTGAGCCAACCGAGCAACATCCAGTCCAGGAGTCTCCAGTCTCTTCGGAACCCCATCATGTTACTGAGACAACCACCACAACCACTGTGATTCGCGAGTTCTATGACGAGCCAGAGTCTCCAGTCACTTCGGAGAAGGAATTCGGTCGACCAGCTGAGGTTGGATCTCCAGTTGAGAGCGAGAGATCGCTTTCTCACGTTGTTGAGACCACTACCACTACCACTGTCACTCGTGGAATCGACGAAGAAGAGCCAGAAGAGCCGGTTGACTTCGAGAAAGACGAGCATCTCAAGCAATTCCAAGGAGAGGAGTCTCCGTCTTCTTCGGACAAAGATCAGGAAGCCGAGCAGAAGCCAGATATCGAACGCCAAGGATCCTATTCTTCCGGGTACTCGCCAAAGTCTCCACAAGGATCTCCAGTAGAATCGGATGATGAGAGCAGACCAGTGATCGAGACGACGACCACTACCACGACTACAGTAACCCACGAGGTTCTTGAAGAGCCGGAAGGAAGATCTCAGGAAGCGGAGGCTGCTCAAGACTTGGAGTCACCGGTGGAGTCTGAGAAATCATTCAAGGAAGCCACTGGAACTCATGAGCACTTCGAGGAAGAACGGGTTTCGCCCACTCCGTCGGAGGAGGCTGTTACTCGAGTCGTCGAAACCACCACCACAACGACAGTGACTCGTGAGCATTTTGAGCCAGAAGAGCATCAATTCGAGCATTCGGAAGACTTGGAGTCTCCGAGAAAGTCTCCATACGAGCAGCCGACAGAATACGGAAGAGTCGACTCTCACGACGCACCCGCTTCTCCAGCACCATCTGTGGAGTCCACGGGAAGACGATCCGGGGATGTTGAGCATCACGAGCACCATGTGATCGAGACGACTACCACCACCTCTGTCACTCGTGAATACGAACATCCAGAAGAAGAATCCGAGCGTCTCTCGGAGCCAACTCAATCTCCAGCACCAGAGGAGCACGAGGTTGTTGGAACGCCAGCTGAGAGCGAGAAGTCACATCCACAAGACTTTAATGCCGAATCTCCCGTCCCATCCGAAAAAGACACATATTCGCCAGCTCCAGTCACCGCGGCCGAACGTCAGGAAGAACTGGAGTCGCCGGTTTCTGTGAAGGAAGAACCACATCTGATCGGTGAGACGACGACAACCACCACAGTCACCCGCGAATTCTACGATGAGCCGGAAGAGAGACATCACGAAGCTACTTCACCAACTTCATCTTCAGCTCCATCTTCTCATGTTGAATCCGAACGACCGATCGCCGAATCACCAGCCATCTCCGAGAAAGAAGTTCCGCATGTCTTCGAAACCACCACTACGACCACAGTCACCCGGGAGTTCTACGAGGATGAGCCAGAACACGAGATTTCCGAGTCCCCAGCTGCCCAGTACTTCCACGAGCAGCCAGAACACGTTACTGAGTCTCCAGTGCCAACGGAACATGCCCCACTGCTCACGGAGCAAACTCACCCAGAGCACGACGACGAGGAATCGGATGGAGAAGGATTCGGAAGCAAGATGCTCGGATTCGCGAAGAAGGCTGGAATGGTCGCCGGAGCCGTCGTTGCTGCTCCAGTTGCACTTGCTGCTGTGGGAGCAAAGACTGCTTATGATGCTCTGAAGAAGGATGACGATGAGGGAGAAGATCAAGAGGAGCAGGAAGCCCTGTTGGGAGACATTCGTGAACAACGCACCCTTGAGGAGGAAGATGACGAGGAGACGAAAACCTTGTTGAGAGAACTCCGTGAACGACTCGTTTTCACACCAGTAACTGCAGCGGAGAGGGCTGCTCTTGAAGCCGCGCAAGAACATCCTATCACCCAAGAATCTCCGGTTCCAACCGAGCCAACCGAGCAACATTCAGTCCAGGAACCCCATCATGTCACTGAGACAACCACCACGACCACTGTCACCCGCGAGTACTTCGATGAGCCAGAAGAAGAGCATCACGGAGCAACGTCGCCATCTCCAGCTCCATCATCTCATGTGGAATCGGAAGCCATTTCGGAGAAGGAGATCCCGCATGTTGTGGAGACAACTATCACCACTACAGTCACCCGAGAGTACCACGACGATGAGTTTGAGCAAGAAGGAGCCAAGTCGCCTGTTCCATCGGAAGGAGCACAGCCGGTCGAGACTACCACTACCGTTACTCGTGAAGTGTACGAAGCACCAGAGGGAGTAGAGCCAGAGCATCATTACGTCGAGACGACCACCACGACAACTGTCACTAAAGACGTCTACGAAGAGGAAGAGCCAGAGGAGAAGGAGGTCCACGATGCTCCAGAATCTCCATTATCATCGGAGAGGGCCTACTCGGAGAAGGAGTCTCCGGTGACCGAGACAAGCGTCACTGTTCATCGGGAAGAGTACGATGGTGATTCCGAACAGCCTCACGTTGTCGAGACCACAACCACCACTGTCACCCGTGAGCTGTACGAAGAGCCCGAAGGAGGAGTTCGTCCACCATCTGGATCGGAAGCTGATGATGAATCGCACGCTCCGAGATACCTCGAAACTACCACCACCACCACTGTCACCCGTGAATACGAGGTGTCTGAGGACGAGGAAGATCATGGAGAGCCAGTGCAAAGAGAAGGATCTCCGGCTCCGTCGGAAGAGTCTGTCACTCGTGTTGTAGAGAAGACCACCACAACTACAGTGACTGAGGAGCACATCGAGCCAGAGGAATCTCACATTGTGGAGTCTCAGGAGTACACTGGATCTCCAGTTCCATCGGAGGAGGAATCTCATGGATTCATCAAGACGACGACCACGACGACTACAGTGACCCGCGAGCACTTCGATGATGAACCAGTTCATCAAGGAGAAGAAGGTGCTGCTTCTCCAGTTCCATCGGAAGAATCAGTGTCTCGAGTTGTGGAGACCACGACTACTGTCACCAAGGAGCACTTCGAACCAGAGGAAGGAGTGATCGAGTCCCAGGAGTACGCATCTGGATCTCCAGTTCCATCGGAGGAAGGCTCTTCTCGAATCATCGAAACCACTACCACCACAGTCACTCGGGAGCACTTTGAGCCTGAGGAAGATCACCACATTGTGGAATCTCGAGAGTACTCTGCCACCGGATCTCCAGTTCCATCGGAGAAGTCAGTCGGACGTGTTGTGGAGACAACCACCACCACTACCGTAACCCGTGAGCACTTGGAGGAGGAGCCAACTCATGAAGCTCCTGCTTCTCCAGTTCCATCGGAAGAGGGAGTTTCCCGAGTTGTCGAGACAACCACCACTACCGTCGTCACTCACGAGCACTTCGAACAAGATTCTCCACTTCCATCGCAGGAATCTCACATCGTCGAGTCGCAAGAGTACTTCACTGAGCGACCATATGATGCTCCAGGATCCGGATCTCCAATGCCATCGGAGGAAGTGTTGGCTCGTGATTTCCATGAGCCAGTTGAGGGAGACGACGAGGAGTCGGATGGAGAAGGATTCGGAAGCAAGATGCTCGGATTCGCGAAGAAGGCTGGAATGGTCGCCGGAGCCGTTGTTGCTGCTCCAGTTGCACTTGCTGCTGTGGGAGCAAAGACTGCTTATGATGCGCTGAAGAAGGATGACGACGAGGAGGAGAGAGAGTCTCGAGCCGTCGACTCAGAGACCCAGGAGCCGGGAGCAACGTTCTATGAGCCAGAAGAGGAGGATCGTGTAATAGAGTCGAGTGAGTACACATCGGCAGCCAAGGAGGAGCAGAAGATCATCACTCCACGACAATCCATGGAGGAGTATTCTCATCTGAAGGAGTCCCCAGAAACCGCTGCTCCAGCTGAAGAGCCATTCGTCATTGAATCCGAGGAGTATGCCCCCGCTGTCCACGAAGAGCAACGCATCAGTTCTCCAGTTCACTCTGACGCTGGTGACTTTGCCTCTCGTCCAGAGATCGAGATTGAGGAGGAAGATGAGACTCCAAGACATCCAGAATCCACTTATGACGCGCCATACGTCATTGAGTCAGAGGAGTACGAGCCAGTTGCGCAAGAGCAACGAATTTCCTCACCAGTTCATTCGGAAGCAGATGACAAGGATGTGATCGAGTCTGAAGTCTACGAACGTCACCAGGAAGACGGAGAGGAAGAGGATCCGTCGATTGTGGAGTCTGAAGAGTACGTCGGATCGCGAGGTGGATCCGTGTCTGGATCTCCAAGACCATTCGAGGATTCCACCACAACCACCGTTCTCAGTGTTCATCACGAGCCGCCAGCAATTCCGGAGCCGGAAGTTGACGAGGAGGAGGAGTTGGAGGACAAGTCGGTAATCGAGTCGCAAGAGTACACCTCTGGATCCCCTCTCCCACCCACCACCGTCACCACCGTCGAGCATGTCGAGCCGGCTGAAGATCGCGAGTTCAGCGCCAAGTCGCCAACCACTGTGACAACTGTCGAGAGTGAGCATCTGGAGCCGGAGGAGCCGTACGTTGTGGAGTCCGAGGAGTATCGAGGATCGCCAGTGGATCCACGGAAGGAGTTCTCTGCTTCTGGATCTCCAGTCCCGTCGGAGAAATCCGAAGGCCGAGTGGCTACTACCACCACGACCACCGCCGTCACCCAGGAACACTTTGAACCGGAGGAGGAAGGCCATGTGATCGAGTCGGAAGAGTACACGGGATCTCCAGTTCCATCGGAGAAGGAATCTCATGGATTCATCAAGACGACGACCACGACGACTACAGTGACCCGCGAGCACTTCGATGATGAACCAGTTCATCAAGCAGAAGGAGGTGCTGCTTCTCCAGTTCCATCGGAAGATTCAGTGTCTCGAGTTGTGGAGACCACGACTACTGTCACCAAGGAGCACTTCGAACCAGAGGAAGGAGTCATCGAGTCCCAGGAGTACACATCTGGATCTCCAGTTCCATCGGAGGAAGGCTCTTCTCGAATCATCGAAACCACTACCACCACAGTCACTCGGGAGCACTTTGAGCCTGAGGAAGAGCACCACATTGTTGAATCTCGAGAGTACTCTGCCACCGGATCTCCAGTTCCATCGGAGAAGTCAGTCGGGCGTGTTGTGGAGACAACCACCACCACTACCGTAACCCGTGAGCACTTGGAGGAGGAGCCAACTCATGAAGCTCCCTCATCTCCAGTTCCATCGGAAGAGGGAGTTTCCCGAGTTGTCGAGACAACCACCACTACCGTAACCCGTGAGCATTACGAACCCGAGGAAGAGTCCCATATGGTTGAATCTCGTGAGTACTCTGCCACCGGATCTCCAGTTCCATCCGATGAGGAGTCTCATGGATTCATCAAGACCACCACTACCACAACCACCACCACCGTGCGTCATGAACCAGAAGATGTTCCATCTCCAACGCCATCCGAGGAGGTTGTCTCCAAGACCATTGAGACCACCACCACTACGTCTTCTACCCAGGAACGCTTCGAGCCGGAGCACGACGACGAGGAGTCGGATGGAGAAGGATTCGGAAGCAAGATGCTCGGATTCGCGAAGAAGGCCGGTATGGTTGCCGGAGCCGTTGTTGCTGCTCCAGTTGCACTTGCTGCTGTGGGAGCAAAGACTGCTTATGATGCTCTGAAGAAGGATGGCGATGAGGAGGAGGGAGAACACGAACATTCCGTCCCAAGAGTTGAAACACACCACCAAGAGAAGGACGATTCGGAATCCGAAGGATCGTTCGTCGATCACGGAGAGGAGGCTGCGCACCAGAGCCTCCCACTCCACTCCACCGAGGCCGCATTTAAGCTGTCAACTGAAGACGTCGCCGAGCAGACGGCCGAGAAGTTGGTCTCCGAGGTGTTCGTGCCACTCGACAGAACACTCATCGAGTCGGAGCAGTTCCGCGCTTCAATCGAATCCCTAAACCGCCGCTCTCCAGTCGAACAGAAGAAGAGCATTGAGGATGTGGCGACGGAGGCTCTCCAGAATGTAACCAAGATCAAGTACGGAGACCCGGAAGATGTTGAGGAGCCAGAGAAGGAGGAGGAAGAGGAGGAGTGGAAGGTGTACGACCGTCACGGAGAAGTGCTCGAGGAGTTCTCCACTCAGCTCACCGACGACGTCATCCAGGAGGCTGAGGGAGACGCCACGACTCAGATTCTGATGAGTCAAGCCGATTATTCGCCGAGGAGGTCGAAGTTCTTGAAGCAAGAGAGTTGCCAGGAGATCTCAAATGAGCCTGAGGTCGATTACTACTCGGACCTCCAAGAGAAGCTGAGCATTCTCGCCGGGGAGAAGAGCAACCTTGCCGCTCTTCCTGAGGAGGAACCATCGACGGCTTCCGATCAACTCGACGTCATCCACGAGTCCGATCAGGAGGCGGAGGCCCACCGAGAGCTCGAGGAGCAGAAAGAGCAGGAAGAGGCTGAAGAGCGGACCGCCATCCATCTCGTCGACGAGGTTCTCGAGCAGGTCGTCCAGGAGTTTAGCGATCAGGAAGACGAGGATCAGAAGACGATGACGTCGGACGCCTACTTGACAGCCGACTCGAAGGACGCCGAGTACGACACTTGCGTAACATCACAGGACGACACGTATGAGTCCGCCCAAGGCTGGACTTCTCAAGATTCAGAGTACACGACGGCCACAAGCCAAGCGCCGAGTCGTCTCAGCGACGACGACGACGACGGCGAGCACACGGCGCGCGACTACGACCGAGAACGCCAAGAGACGTCGACTCCGCAGGCGATCCTCTCGCCTGTGGACTCTGACCGTCATTTCACCGTTCAGCAAGACTTTGAAATGCCCGTTATTCGGGCGTTCGATCCGGACGACTTCTTACAGTCGACCGCCAGATCCACTCCAGATGTTGCTCTTCAGGTGACAATCGAGGAGGAGGACGAGAGCGACGACAAGCTGCCCATCAGCCCGAGTGGAGTGCTGCTGCCGCCGCAATCCGATCCAGGAAGACCAGTGTCCCCGGTGCCGCCGAGAAGAGACGGTCAGGAGGAGGGCGTGTTTGTGTTCGTCCGCGAGGAGGACACCATCGCCGAGCCGACACCACCACCAGTGCCCGCCAGAGAACTTGTTGAGCAAACGACGCCGAGAGCTCAAGAAGAAGAAGAAGAAGAAGAAGGCGACGACCGACGACAGGAGCCCGAACGCATCCATGGTTCAGCCATGGAGGCGTCGTCCGATCCGGCAAACAGCGAGTCTGCACGTTACTCGCGACAACAATCGGACCTGTCGTCGTCGGCCGAGAGTCACGCCGACACGATCATTCGCGTCGAGGGAGAGAGAAGTGGATCGAGTGACTCACTCGAGGTGGTCAGTGTGATCAGCGCAGGCAAGTCGGCAACTCCGGAAGATCCGGAAGCCAAGCCGATCGTCGAGGAGAAGAAGCCACAGCAGCAGCAGCAGGAATCGGAGGAGAAGGAAGAGGCCGAACAACTCGGCTTCGAAGTCTACGACGCTGACACCGAGGAGGCCGAACAACAGCTTCCGCAACCTATCGAAGAGCTGGAGACAGTCGAGGAGGAGCCAGAAGACTCGGATTCTCTGAACGAGGGAGGTGGCAGTGGACACTCGTCCGTCGGAGTTCCAGCTGACACGCTGGCAATGATCGGAAAGTATCGCCATCAGTCCAGCGACAACCTCTCATTGTCGTCTCTCCAAGAGTTCGAGCGTTTGGAGAAAGAGGTTGGAGCCCGTGGAGACGGCTCATTGACGAGATCGGAGATCGAGTTGCTGGTCGCCGGAAGACTCAACAAGTCGGGAGAAGGATCAGTGAGCTCGCTCGCCGAGTTCGAGCGCCTCGAGAAGGAGCTCGTCGAGAACCAATCACCACCAGAAGACGTCATGATGCTTTCGGACATCCGCGAGGAGTCCGAAGCGGAAGACATGAGCATTCGGGACGACGACGAGGACGTCGAGGGAGTCGGAAGTGACACTGAGCTCAAGAGCCGTCCGGTTCAAGAAGACGATCTTCGCGGAGTCACCCCGATCGCCCCGTCACCAACTGACTCCCTGGAGCATGCGGTCGATCCAATGCAGCTGCAGTACCTGGAGACAAGCACCGATTCCCTGGAGCCCACTTTCCAGGAGATTGAGGTCGAGCAGAGAGCCGACAGTGCGACTGACACCTCGCTCGCCGAGTACGAGATGGTGCCACATGTCATGGAGGCGAGCACCACCGACTCTTTGGATGGAACCGCGACCATGGAGAAGGTAACGAACGACGGGAGATCTCTGGATAATAGCTCTTCGTTTCAGGACTCTGTACTCGAGGGAGCCAGCCAAGGAATCGAATCGACGCAATCGACCCACGGCCTCCTCTCCGGAGACACCCTGGGAACGCTGGTCACCGACGACGACAAGGATTCCCTAGACGGAGAGGTGTCGAGCATGCTCCAATCCTACCCCACCACCCTTACCACCTTCCAAACGACAGTTGTCGGCCCCGACGGCACCGTTCAGACCATCTCACGTCGTGTTGAGACCAGAGTGAGTGAAGAGAGGAAACTCGGATTGCAATGGTTTTTGTTTCTTCAGGTAACCGATCCTCTGGTATCTCACGTGCAGTTCACCGGAACGGAGAGCCAGGAGCGGCTCGATCAGCTGCCGGACGATGAGCAATTCGAGACTGTGGACACTGAGGGAAACGTCACACGGACCACGTTCCGACGTGAGCACGATGAGCCGCCGCGTTATTAAGAGGTGAGGCAAAGTTTAGAAAGCGGTTTCATCAAAATGAGATAGTGAGAGTTCAGTTGAAAAAAACGTTCAATTTAATGAGTAAAAGGGAAAAATCAAGTTCTAGTTATCATCAAGACCTAGTTATCATCAAGGATTATGTTCATTTGTGACTTTGCATTCAGTTTCGATCTAGCAAGTTCAATGGTTCCACAAATTCGAACAAGTTCTCAGTACATTATCTAGAACTGAAGATCCACTGTTTCAAGACGCGGGACTATGTTCATTTAATTAGCAGTTGTTAGCAGGTAATCGAGCAAATTCAACGGTTTCATGAAACCGATTAAAAATTGAAATTGTAAAGATGCACTGTTCCAAACACCCCACCAATCCGAAAGATAATCATTATCATTCATAGGACTCACATAGATAACTTAGACCATTCCAGTAACTTTTATATGAAAAGGTTGAAAGTTTTTTAAATAAGAAATTGACGACTGCAGTAGAGTTTCAAAAGATTCAAAAACTTCAATAGCTCATGAAACCGGAATGATTTCTTTTCTTTCAGAAGATCTCCCTCTCCACACTTTTCGAATCGCCATCTTCTTCCCATTTATCACTATTTATCACCCCCTATCAATAATTCTTTCCTTAACCTAAATAACCTCATTCCGCCCATATTTATTCGCTTTCATTCCAGTTCCCCCCCCCCCCACACAAATCCCAATTGTTCTCTCCCCCTTAAATCTCCAAAGAAAGATAACATTCCTTAACTATAATCCCCCCGAAACCCAACCCAACCAGTTTTAAACCGTCCCCATCCAGTGAGCTTGACCTATTTCGAACAGTATTTATTTAGCAACAACTGCTTTTACTCTTTTACTATCTAGTCGTATTCCCCAACTAGTCTGGTACGACGCTCCGGCCCCAAAGCGTCCGTACCCAGATATGCCTTCTGTCAGTGGTGATTTCCAAGACGCCCCAACTTGAATTTCACCCCCATTTGCCCCCGGAAAGTCCTGAAGAACCGCCCCAATTCTTCCAGATTTCCATTCCTTGACAGATCTTCTCTGAAAAGAAAAGCTTTACCACCGCCCAATTTCTCTAACTTTTCATGTTTTAAGCTTCGCCATCCCCTTTCTCCCCTCTTCCTCCCAGTTTCTTCGTCTCCTTGAATTCTCAGAGTTTCAGCCCCAAAAACTTCTGAAAATGCCCCTACCAGACCTTGAAATTGGCTCCCCACTCCCCCCAAAAAAAGCATCATTCTTGTTGTATTGTCGTTTTTTTCTAAAGTAGTTTAAACGGTTGTCTTCTCGTTCAGTCGCTTTTTCAGTAGCTGGAATTGCGGTCTGAAACACAAAAAATTGATCTATTTTAACGCAGCACAGAAGCTGAATCATACGTAAAACTAGTCACTCTGCGCCCCCATTTCCTTTTTTTTTCTTTTTCAAATGTTTATTTTCTTTTTTTAATTAAGTAATGTAATCGTCCGCTAATAAAGCTTTGCTTATAGAATATCAAAATGTTCACTGTTTCAAAGAGGGATTATCAATGTAATAGTTTTTGAGAGATGATTACGTAAGTTGTGTAAGTGCTAAAGAAAGCCCCCAAACGCTGCCTGAGAATCAATACATCTCGAGATTGATAAGAGATATCGAAAAGTTGTCAACAGTGAACTTGTAGTCCTAGTTGTGATCTACAAGTTTGATTCTGACAACTTTTTGATATCTCTTATCAATCTCAATATGTATTGATTCTACGGCAGCGTTTGGGGTGCTGTTCTATTCTATGCTATTCCGATGGTATTTCGGCAAATTGATAAGCTCTTCAACTCTGGATAAAAATGCTCCGATTGAGTTCCTTTGAACATTCAATACAAAACGAATACTTATAAAATTGGAAAATAACCTCCCTGGTTAACTAAAAAATGCTTACCGTTTCATGAAAAGTACCCAAATGAACATCCGTATGTCAGCCTCCTTGGGAGATTTTCTACATGTAATTCTTGATAAAAACATCTGGGGGAAAAGTCCCCTGTGACCATTTAGATGGTGATCCGATATTGTTAGGGAACCAAAAATAGAAATCTAGAGAGAATCAGGAGATCTGCGGAAACGTCGTAGTGCAGAAAAGGTCCTCCGAACTGTATCTGTTGTTTGTGTGAAACGGTTGAAAAAATAATCCTTAAAACTATGTATTCTGTCTGTTTCAGTATTCTGTCATAAAGTTAGCTCATTGGGAGAGGTCTATTCGATGTTAAAATCTGGATAAAAATAACCGTAGGTAACAGTTTCATGTGCTAGTTCAGATGAATTTCAGATGGATTTCAAATGAATTTCAGATGGATTTCAGATGAAAATCTTTCCAACGGACGTACATAAACAGGAGAAGAAGATCTGTGAACAATGAAACGGTAGATCGTTTTAGCGGATTTTCATTGATACCTGGTCTGTTGAGCTCATTGAGCTCTGTTTCAGGTGGAGAGGCCACGGAAAGCAGTACCCTCGGTAGAAGTGAAAGAGTTTTTCCAATCTTTCGAGAGGAAAGTTAGAAATATGAAAAGAATTATGAAAAATGTTGGAAAATCCATTCAAGGCCGAAATGGATTTTCCAACTTTTTTTCATGGTCAGATCTTTTTTCATAGTTAAGAAAACTTTTTTCTGACTTCTCCATGCTTACTACCCGTCCATTGGGATAAGAGTTTACTCAAAGAACTTAAGATCATAACCAGAAACAGAGGAAAATTTGTTTCCCTCGCCATCTCTCCCACTGCTCCACATCAGATTTGGACGGAATCCGTTTTCCGTTTTCTTCCTGGATACAGAAGTTTTCTCTAGAAAGCCTGACTTTTTCAAAGAATAAGAACGGTTTTCACCAAATTTCTAGTTATTAGGGCGATTTTTTCGCAAAATTTTCCAATCTCCCTTCTCCGGATTCCGAAATTAGAATGCTTCATTTCTGGTCCACATGTTCCTCTCCGATCACTTCCACTTTGCCATTCCGTCGCTTCTCCTCCTCCACCCACGTCTCTGCCTCCGCCGTCTGCGTCTCCTCTGATCCTATCTTCCAGTGTAAAGTCTCAAAACATTCGCCCAGAGGAAGAGAGCACACGAATCGAGAGTCGGCCGTCGTTGATCGTCTCCAGCCGATCTTTTCCTCGTTTCTCTTCATTTTTTGCCAATTCTCAACGACGAGAGAGAACGGATGCGTGTGTTGAGCGATGCGAGACGCAGAGAACAAGTTGGGGTTCATGGAGCCGCAGCCGCCGCCTGCCTTCCGATTGTTTCGCACTCGACCGGGGAGGGGAAACAACTTTTTTAGTTTTCTTCGTTTTTTGGGGGGAATTTCTATTCAGGGCTCCCATCTGCGCTATGATGTCTCAAGTTAATTTGAATTTTCGACCAAACCCTTTCACGCAATGAAAATAGAATGAAACCTGTAACTTTACGTTTTCACTGAAACAGACTTGCACTCGCTTCGAGCAAAAAAACCGTGTACTGTTTCAGTCAAACCACAAAATTTCTCATTTCCTCTGGCCATTGTTTGAGAGTTGGATCATACGTCCCTAACTTTTCCGGTTCATTTCGACAGAATGCTCCATCATAATGTCTCAATTTATCGTTTCAATCCTTGTTAACTCGAACATTCCTCACCTTCTAATCCCCGATCTAAGGAAGACTTGCAACTTCGTACCAAATGCCGTAATACCGGTGATCCCGTCGTTATTATCACTCAGAGCTCGCGAAAGCACTCAAATTCATACAGTCAATTGAAAAAAGAGAGAACTGTCTTACTCGTTAGTAAAAAAGAAAAAACGTGAGCAACTGTGGTGGTGGTGAAGTGTCTGGTGGTGAAGTGTCACGGATTTCTCTTATTTGTCTTAAAAAAAATAGAATTAAACCTGAAACTTTATGTTTCCACTGAAACAGACTTCTACTCGCTTCGAGCAAAAAAACCTTGTACTGTTTCAGTCAAACCACAAAGTTTCTCATTTCCTCTGGCCATATTATGAATTTCCGCTAGTAGGATCCTAATTCCGGTTCATTTTGACGGAATATGATGCCAGCAGCTGTGCTAGGTGTCTGGCGCGAAGTTCGCCGGAGAAAAAAAAGTTCCGTGGCTCTCGACGCTCGCGGGCTCCTGTTGCTCTCTTTTGCAGTTTGTGTAGGCTTTCCTGGAAGCATTGGGAGCTGTTCTTTCTTTTTCACACAGCTTCAATCTTACTGCAATATTCTCGGTTTCGAAGACATTTCATAACTCATGAACACTCTTCTTCCCACTTTGTCCACTATTCATCTTTTGTTCACAATCTCCCACATCCACTCTTCCATCTTCCAAAAACCTCCGTGCTCACAGGTAATGTCGACCATCGCGGCAGGTCGTTTCGCGAAAGACGACGTCGATCACGAGACGAAATGGTGGAAGGAGTACCCGTCGAAGTGAGTCTCTCGGTTCCAAATTGGCCTGTTTTGGTGCATTTTTGGGATTTGGAGGGTTAATTTTTGATGCAACCAAGTTGACGAACGGGTAGAACTCGTGAAATTGAGCCGAGACCACTTGTTACTTTTGTTCCCAGGAAGATGGTTCCCGGCTCGATTTCACGAGTTATTATGTTCATTTTGTTTGATAATACACGAAATTTCAGAGGTGGCCCTATACTTTTGAAACGCACTCTAGTTTGCCAGAACATTAGAAGCGTCCATCGAAACAGAACACGTTCAGGTACTACGTGGAGCGTGCTCGTCCGCAGAACTTCTACGACGAGTGGATCCAGAACACGTGGAGCAAGCCGAAACGTCTCGCTCGCTCCGCCTCGTTCACCAACTTGACCTACATTAAGGACAAGGACATGGACTATCCGATCCACAAATCCGACTCGGTGTCCACTTTGGCTCCGTCGCACGCGTTGCCGCAGTATTGCAGGTGAGCAAGGATGACTGTTTCAGTTTGAGGATGATTTGATTTGATAAGGTTATGGGCTGCAATGTACTGCTGAGAAAGAATACTCAATTGGAGGATTGAAACTCTCCAGTGTCTGCAAGTTCAATAAACTCCCCAGTGTCTGCAAATTCAATAAAAACTGCTGAAACTGTAATTCAACAAAAAATGGGTGCCGTTGTGCTATTTAACCAGAAATGCACATTTAGAGTTTCATTGAGGCTGTCCAACTGCCAGGTTTCCCTAATTTTCGTTGATTTGCGTTTCCTGACTATTCAGCGTCAAGGTGTTTGAAACTTGACAGCCCGGAGGGATTTCAAGTAAAGAATTCGGGAAATATCCCCAACCTATGACAACTTTCGCCTAACTTTCAGTGTTTGGGTCTGTGAACCCGACGACACAGGAATGAGCAGCAAAGTCTCAATTCCAGCAGACAACCGAACTGTTTACCAAGAGATGTGTATTTGGATGAAAACTATCTGACTTTTGCACATTAGATCTCGGTTTCGTTGCCGGATTATGAATGTGTTCGGAACTCGCGTACAATTCCTAATAAACTATTGAACTAGAAAATTGCTAGAGATAGAGTTGGGCAAATTCCGGCCGAGTACAGAAACACCAAGCAGAGTGTCACAAGAATTGAGATGGAGAATATGTCACTTTGAAATGTCATATTCCAGAGAAGCGCAACGCATCGTGCACACGGTGCCAGTGTACAAGCCGCACGTGCACGACTGGTACAACCGCAGCTATTCGGACGCCCGCTTCCGGGACACCCATCGCGAGGTGAACAAACCCTACAAACCACTCGACACCTACGTCTCGCCGGCTTCTTCTCACGTTCCCTACTACACTTTCCAGACGAAGCGCATCTTTTTTGATGAGGTGGGTGAGGTTTTCGGTTTCAGTCGGTGCCCGAAATCGAATAATTCGTTTGCATGATAGTTGAATAGAACATTCAGAGATTCAACTGTTTTCTAATTGCAGAAAGCCCGCCAATTGGCGCCGTACTTGAAGGAATCGCAACGCTACATGGACAGATACGTGTCTTCTCGTCTCAAGGTTCCCGTTTCCGATAAGACTACTGTAACTGTTCCATTTCAGGCCGATGACTTTGCCAACCGCTTCGCCTACACTGCGTACGAATGGAGAAAGCCACAGGATCACGCATTCAACCGCGAGTTCATGACTACTCAGGGAGTGAGTTGGCGCCGTTTTCCAGATGGGTTCATGCATTATTAGAGCTTGCAAGACAATCACACAGAAGTGTTTCGAGAAAAGAGAAATGTGTTAAGTGACCATATAGAAACAGAAAAGTACATGATGGCCAAAAAGGGTGTATCTCTCACTTTCCAATGAGCAAATTTCGCTCATTTCATCCAAGGGTTTGTACTAGAATGTGCCCTGACTCAAAGTACTGCTATGTATTCAACTGTAAGAGATGAAAATTATTGAAGATATGACAAAGTCTGGGGAAACCTAAAAATCTGGGAAGACAAAACATGGGAAGACAGAATCTGGGAATTTCGGACGAAATCTGGTGACGGTTAGAGATAAGAGAGTGCATCAGCCCAAAACAGTCATTTTTCGACAAAATTATGATTCACTGTCTGCGCTCTCTTATCTCTAACCGTTACCAGATTTTGTCCGATTTTCCCGGATTCTGTCTTCCCAGATTTTGCTTTCCCAGATTTTTAGGTTTTCCCAGACTTTGTCATATCATCAAATTATTCTATCAAATTGGATTGAACTTGTCCAAAACAAGTGTGACAGTTGAAACAGTACAAATCATCATGTTTTGGCACATTTTTTTTAGATTCAGTCGTCTTGAAACGGTTCATCGAAACGTTCCGAAAGACTTTGTGGGGGAGGGGTGCGGAAAATACGAAAATCATTAGAAACCGGTTAATTGAGAAAAAATATGAATTCACGCTGAAACAGTAATCAAAGAAGCGAAATGATGGAAAATAGTTCAAAACCTGGGGACGTTTACGCGACGCAATGAGCTTTTCGAGCCGAAAGAAGAAATATGGAGAACGGGAAACAGGAGATTTTTTTCTAGAAACTTTGTATTTCCTAACTTATTCTTTGCCCAAATTCGCTCGAAAAACTGGACTTTTTTCTATCAAACTTTCTTGATTTTTTGCAAACTTACGATTTTAATCAGAAAATCGTACTTGTTACGGAAACTTTTCATGTACAAAATTTTAAAAAGCAAAAAAATTGAGAAGCGAAATAAACCATTCGCTTCGGGTAACGAAAAGCGGTAAACTGAAACCGGAAATCGGAATTCCGTTCAACATGCGGCCGGTGGATTTCATTACCAAAAACAAGTTATCAAGTCCGGAAGTTCCTTTGAACAACGTGTTTTTAGACGATCCTTCAGATTTTGCTATGAATTTACAGAATTACACTTTCTCACAATGGCACTTGAACCCGCATACAGTGGCCAACTGCGCAAACTTCTCGTTTTCCAGATATTTTGACTCGAAGTGCTAACAATTGCGTGTTTTCACGAAATCGGGTGTTCCTGGGCACTTTGAGACAAAACATCCGGAAAACTAGACGTCGATTGCCAGTATCAAAAAGTGTCATTCTTCAAATTTATAGCAAAATCTGAAATGAAGTCTAAAAACACTTTCCTTGTTAGGCTTTCCTGACCTTCTTCCCCCAAACTGTGCGCCACACAGTGAAGATATCTGTTTCATCACAAACTCTTATTCCTCATGTTGAAAGGCGTTCTCCAATATAGAGTACATCTCAACAATCCAACAGTGAATTCCTAATAGAACTATGTGATCAAATGAGCTATCAAATCACCTTTGATCTTCAACTATAATCCCTCTATTCCAGGTGTTCGTCTCGACTCCGACTGCTCTTCCGCACGAGCACTACGACAAACTCGCTCTTCGTCGCCTCTACAAGCGCACTGGCCGTTTCTTTTTCTGAATTTCTTTCTCTTTGTCTCTCGAAATCTTTCTTATTATATTCATCCATGGTTTTTTTTCTAAATGCTCCCATTTTCCTATTGCTCCAATAAATGCTCTAATAAAGAGAGACGCAGACGTATTGATAAGAGAGTCGTTGCGAGACCCGCTCTTATCAGCAACCAGTAATCAAAGACTGTGCGTTGCTCTTTGAGTCCGAAGACTAGCCGGCCGCACGCAATCATCGATTTTTTCGCGCAGGGAACCCGTTTTCAGCCGATTTTCAGTCAATTTTCAGTCAATTTTCGTCTGTTTCCAGGTAAACCTTTGGAAAGATGTTCGGTCCGTTCTGCACAGGAATCTTTCTGTTTCTAGCCCTCTGGGGTACCATTTTCATGGTGAGTGACCGGCTGTTAAGCACCCATTCTTGCGGCTTTTCAGGCGATTCTCGGGGGACTGTTCTACAACCAATCCGTCGGACTATTCGAAGATCTGCCCAAAGAGGGAAAGAACATGGAGACGAAGGACTGGAAGACCAGAATCAACAATTTCGATGAGTACGTTTTTTCTGTTTCAATCGGGGCGGATAGAGTTAAGAGGGGTCTGAATAGGGTAGTTTCAAATGAAGTGTTGTCCTGCAAAAGTTGAAACTTCTGCGCTGACCGCGACGCAGCCGCAACGCGGCTTTTCCACCGTACTTTTCGTCGAAGAAACAGTTTTTGGCCGCGTCGCGGTCGGCGCAGAAGTTTCAACCTTTACGGATAATAGATACGATAAAAATTGAAATTTCTCATTTCTTTTTCGGCACATGAAAAAAGTTAGAACTTTGCGCGAATAGGGTTAAACTGGAACCTGTTTCCAAATAGCCGCATAACATCATAAAATACCTTCAATAGTGTTCTGCTAAACGATTACTTCCACAAAAATGTTCTTTGAATCCGAGAAAACTTCTTTTTTCTCGAATCATCAAACTGTCGAATCGTCAAATTTCCCGGAAACAAACGGTGGGCTCAGACGTTTTCCCTTACAGTAATACTTGAAAGTGTTCTGAAACAGATTAATTTCGGATTTCATGGACCAGAAATAGCTAGATTGCTCCAATGATTCATCAAAAGAACTTGGAGGGTATCTCAAAAAATGAAACGGATTCACAGCAATTAGACTCAAAAAACGAATGAGTGAATTTAAAAGACGGCACCGACGTGCGGAAAATGAAATGTTTCTTTTTGTGTCTGCCTAAATCCCGCCCCTCAATTCTGTCTTTAAACAAAGCGGCGACCGTTCAAAGTGGTGGCCGTGGAAGAGGTGGACTAGCGAATCTCTTTCTCGAAAACTCTTCCATTCGCTGAAATTTTTCGACGAAATCCTGGTTGCTGAGCGTTTCGTTCGACATTTTTGATTATTCTTCAGGGGTTTTTGGCGGCAGACATTCACACTGCCGTTTTAAGCTGAGGAACGCCAAAAACTGATCGCATAGAGACTATTGAATTGGTTCCAATCATGAGAAATAAAATCTATGAAACTGTGAATTTTTCAAAATTCCAAAGTGAGATGAAACTAGAACAATGCATGCTTTTTCCCGAAAACAGATCTTTTTCAAACGTTTCGAAATCTTAAACTTGAATAATATCCTGTTTCGAAATGGGTTCAAAATGAAAACAAATCCCAATTCAAACGTTCTGAGGCTGGATAAGAAACTTTCTGTGAACGTGTTCATTAAGAAATGTTAAAGATCCTTTTCTAATTCCTTGTAACGGAAGATGATTTAAAGTGCCAAATAGTTGCTACAAACCTCCAGCGAAACGACGTCGAAAACCTATCGTCTGATAACAGAACATTCTGAAACAGAGAACATAGTTATCAAGTGTCCAATATCTCCCAACTTCAGTTTCAAAGAAACCACTTGTTAAACATGTGTTCAACGTTGACCATTTACATTTCCTCGTTATTCGTTGCAGTCTGTACCAACAAAACGCCTACAACTGCTGGATCGCGTGCGGAGTCTACATCGGAATCGCCGTCCTCCTCTCGCTCCGCGCATGCTGCCTTATCAAGCGATAATCGTCCAAACTCCTTCCGCCGTCCAAACGTCCCCCTTCTCTCTCCCTAGTCTTCAAATGAATAATTAGTAAAATTGAACATCCCTTCGGTTCCATACTTGAATCCCATTGCAACACTCGTGTACATTTATAGATTCTTCTTCTTCTTCCGATAAACTTTGTCTCGTTCCCATTGAGAGTTCTCTGTTTCAGAGGCCTTATGAGTTCCGTGATGACCTTAGTTTTCCAGTTCTAATTCTAATTGCAGATAACAAGTAAAATCACATCAAAGTAATGTTGAAGCTCCGGAGTCATATTACGATGGGTCCAATACAATATAAGCCACAGTAGTTTCATTCAAGAAAAGATTGCAACCTGAATTGGTAAAGACTATACCGTATTTCCTCGAACACATAGAGCGGCACTTTGAAAGCTGCCGGAGAACAACTGTATCTCTTATCAATCTCGCGATATAATTATTCTTTCGGCAGCGTTGTGGGTGCTGCTCTATTCGAGTGAATACGGTAGCTACCGAATTCGTCGCGAAACTGGCCCGTTTTATATAGGATTCTCTGGAAAAGTGGTAGTTTAGAGAGAACTCGAGAACTCTGAGCCACTGTTAAATTTTGTGGCATTTGTCAATTGAGTACATAATCTAGGTTTAGGAATGTAAAAAAAAAATGTATCATACTCTGCACTCGTTTCCCAATAACTATGCAAAATGAAAAGAACTGTGGAACGCCCACTTTACGAAGCTTTCCATGATCTACGGAGTCAGTAGATCATGGAGACTCCATCGCTTCAGAACGCGTCTTCAGAGTCCATCAGTTCGAAATCCGTCATTTCAGTTCTGTTCTGAAGCGAGTATAGGTCCCATCTACTGTTTCAATGGGACGTTTATCACCTTCAATGTCCTAAAATTCTTATCATTCTGCCCTCACCACGTCCAAAAAAAACAGTGCTCCCCTAAATTTGAGTATTTGCTATCAGTTGCATAACTTTATTTCTCTTATTAAAATTCATTAGAAAAAGTAAAAAACATATATATAAAACGGAGAGTACACACACACACACTTCTAATCTACACATCATGAAAGAGTTGTTTCGATAATTGAGCAATTTGCCAAAAATTAAAAAAAATTGAACATCGAATAAAAAGTTCACATATTTTTTGTCACCGTTATCAGTTGATTTTTGTCGATTTTTTTGGGTTTTGTTTAATTTCCAAAAATGGACGTTATGGGGACCTAGAATAGCTACACATTTGTTTTTTTTAGAAAATCAATAGAAAGAAGAAGGAAATTGAGCAAAATAGGGACAAAGAACGCCAAGGGGCCATCTAAGCAGTGGTGGTGGTGGTGTCGGTGACGGTCTTCTTCTTGTAGTACTTGGTGGTGACGTGGCGGGAGATGACTCCCGGCTCGAGCGGTGTCTCGACGACCCGCTTCTCCTCCTCCTTCAGAAGAGCCGTCTCACGGCCTGGATCCGCGGAGGTCTGCGTCTCCCGCTTGTACGAAACGTCGTGTCCGTTGGCGTCACGGTAGCCGCCCTGGAAAACAAGTTGCCGTTTCACACGGAGCATTTCAGACTATGAGTACGTGTTTTCGTCAAAATATTCCGCACAAAAAAAACGCGTCAGAAACAGTATTTTCAGAAAAAGGGCTACGGTAACAAAACGTTTGAGTTGTGTCTTGGCGTCTCACTCACTCGCGCTTTTCTTCGTCCTCACACTAACACTTTGCGAGAAAACGATAATTTTCAGTTTCATTTGTTTCTCGAAAATGAAATCGAACTGATTCTGGATTGAGTTGATACACCGGTTTCACGGAAATGACAATTAACGTTATTTCCGTTACATTCACGTGGGGAAAAATATAACTGCGTCAGTTATTTCCGTTTCCGTTTAGTTCCGTGCATCCCTGATTGATACCGTCGAGTACTTTTGAAGTGTTCAGTAATCGTCCCGAAAAACTACTATGTACTCATCGAAAATGAGCTAGAATAGCGATCAGAAATCTTCCGAAAAATGCTCGGTTTCACAGATTTCATGAAGCCGATGACTATTTCGTATTTCCAATATAACATGCCGATGTGGTGGGGTGAAAAAAAAACCATTCAACGTGCGCTATTGCTCCTCATGACACTTCAATTAGCGATGGGACCCCAATTGCAAGATCTGGGAGTCTCGGCGAAAACGACAAAACATTTGTTCGCATTGGTTTGGGGATTTTCTGCTCCGAACCAAAGTTCCAGGCGCTCACTAGGCCATTTCGAGTAGAAACAAGTGCTGCTGGTACACGAATGAACTCAGAAATAATGTTTCCCGTTTCATAGGTTTCATGAATAGCGTTTATTATAGCACCTCTCGATATGAAAATTTAAATTTTGTCGAGCGAGTTCAGAAAATATTTTTCATGATTGCCGTCAAAAATTGGCACAAATCGGGTCGAATCGATGCAAGGTACGACGAAGAGCGGAACCCGCTTTTTCAATATCCCAGTGCAATTTCCGAAAAAGAGCCGAGATTTCGAGAGAAAGTATCGAGGTACTGTACTTTTGGTTCCGGCATGATTTATCGATTTTTTACTGTCCCAGTTATTGCTTAGGCCCAAAATCTAGAAGACGGCACGATTCTTTTCGGCGTTTTCGGAGTTTACGTTTAGGTTGTTCGAGTTGTTTTCGGTTTCACTCATTTCATGAAATAATGAACTTTGAACAACTTTTCAGTTGTCTTTTTATCTGCCCTTCTCCACCCACCTCAGTGTTGTTGTGAGTGTTGAAGACGCTTCCCACTGGGAGGCTCTCGTTCATTTCGGTCCTCTTGTTGAACACATCGTCCACCGACTGAGCATTCGACAGATCCTTGTAGGTGACGGTCGGAGCCGCCGGCACAGTCGTCGTCTCGGTCTTCTCCTCGTAGTTGCGCTTGTAGTTACGCGATTCCGAGTATTGGGACAGTTGGGACACTGGACGCGATGTCTCTTCGCGGCGGCTCTGAATTTGATTGACAAAAGTTGAGGTTATTGAAGAAACAATCCAAAGCCCTCCGTTTCAAGTGTTCCTCGAAACAGAACCATTTACCCACCTCCTCCTTTCTGCTGCTCAAATAGTTCTCGTACTGATATCCAGCCGGTTGGATTCTCTGCTGCGGGGCTCCGCCCTGAGAAGAGCTGTTTCTCTCCGAGTGCGAAGTGTAGCTCTCCTGGTGGAACGATGGCTTGGCCGGCTGCGACGGAACAGAGCTCTGAAACGGAATATAACTCACGAGCTGACAAGCATAATTCTCACCGAAGAGTAGTTGTAGGAGGTGGTTTTGGTGATGGGAAGGGTCGTCGTCTGGAACGTCGGCTGCTGCTGTTGAGTCGTTGTAGTCGTGGTCGTCTCCTGTTTGTGGTGGCGGGACGAGGAGAACTCGGTGCTCTTGATGGAGTGACCTCCGGGAGAGTGCATCATGATTGGGCCCTGAAGAAAGGGAAGAAGTCGAAGAATAGAAGAGGGGGATTACGGTGGAGCTGTGAGTCTCGGTGTGGTAGCTGCTCGAGTGGTTCTGCGGTGGTGGCAGAGCGATGACTTGCGGTTGTTGGGTGGTCTGCAAGTTGCAGTATTAATGGGCGATTAGAACAGGGTCCGAGCCCCCATTCGGTTGCTGTGGAATGTCGCTTTTTATCACATTTCGCGAAAGTTCAGAAAGGACGCACAATGATACCGTTTCTCCTCAAATAGAGACACGCTGCCGCAGATTCGTTATATCTAGATATTCACATGAGATATCAAAAAGTTGTCAATAGAAGATTTGTAGTCCTAGTTATGATCTACAAGTTTGCTGTTGACAACTGTTTGATATCTCTAATCAATCTCGAGATATAATGATTCTCCGGCAGAGCTCTCCTCGATTGCGGGGTCATTTCGATGACATCCGATCTCATAGCTCCATGAATGCCAAATAAGCAAAATATCATTGTTGATTGTCCCCCTTTTCCTTATCCAATTTCCCCGCTACAGTAACCCACCGTAGTGCTGGATCGCTCCGTGTGGTAGCTGCTCGAGTAGTTGTTGTTGGCAGCGACCGGCTGTGGCTGATGCTGAGTGGTCGTTTGGCTCGAGTAGCTCTTGTTGTAGTTGGAGCTCTGAAACACTCGCAAAGTTGCTCTTCCGAGTTGGAAGCATTCGGGAACTGATAGTGTTGGTTGAGGTATTGAAGTGAGTCTTAGTGATTTAGTGATAACCGATGTTAATCAGGAAACCCATTAGCAGTGTATAACCTCGAAAACCTGGTCAGCAGATGGAAGTGGGATCGCCACTTTCAGCGCTTCTTGCTCCTGCAAACCCGCATTTTTCATCAGTTTCCCGTCCCCTCTCCCCCCGGAAACCCTGACTTTGTGCTCAGCAACCTGCTGCTCCCGGGTCTCCTCCTTTTTCTAAAACAAAACGTCTTCTAACGATGAGAATGCCTATGGTGGTAACCTCTTCAGAGTTGAACACCTTTGAAACTTGGGAAAAAGTGCCCGCCGTCTGAACGGGAACCGACCGAGAGAGCGGCGAGGCGAGGTCTCGATGGAACTTCTCAGTGGTCTCCGAGAACGATTTCTTCGTGTCCTAAACGGCAGAGAGTGGTTAATCTAGGGAAATTGAAACTGAGGATGGCTAAACGAGTAGTCTAGGATTATAGTTGAAACTGAGGGACTACATAGTCTACTGGAACCTCAAAAAACGAGGAGTTGAAGGCGGGAGCCGTGATAGAAAGCGGTTGGAACACCTGTAAATACATATCCGCCTGAGAGGTAAATTGTCGTTTCAAGAGACACTCCCCGATTCATGGATTTCTTGAAACCGTCAATCTTCTAATCCACTCTCTTCCCTTTCCATTCAGTCCATTCACCCCACCTGATAATTCTGCACCGGCACCGTCTTCGTCTGTTGTTGTTGGGTGGAAGAGCTCGAATTGTAGGCCGACGACGAGTAATTCTGATTACTGTAGTTGTTGTTGTAAGCAGCCGGAGCGCCGCTTCCCGAGATTCGCGTCTCGGTGGTGTAGGACGAGTATCCATGGTTCGGTCCCCCGAGGGGAATCGAGGAGGAGTGGTACTGGTGGGAGGAAGAGTTGTTGTTGGCCGACGAGTTGACGATCGGCGGCTGATAGTGCGGTCCCTCGGTGTACTTGTCCTTGTGCGACAGCACGTAGTCCACTTGGTTCGTGTTGTAGCCTGCAACATTCGCGATATCATCGTTGTAATATCTCAAAATCGGAGTTCGCAATAAACACTTTCAAACGCGCGCCACGATATCTCGCAACGAAAAAATTTGTCAGAAACGTACCCGAAAAAAGCGCGAAAACGGTTGAAAATTATTGCGCAACTACCGTATAGCCGCTTTAAAGGCGCAGCACAATTCGGTGCTAACAATTTTTTTTTCGTTGCGAGATATCGTGGTGCGCGTTTGGAAGTTTTATTATGAGATAATGAAAGAATAATGCAGGAAAAACATGAACTTGTTAACTTTCAAACTCTAATCCACTCCAAGAAACAGTAACGTTTTTTTGGACTTCCCCCCGTGTCATTTCCGTTTCAGAGAGGTTCTATGAGGGGAGTTGGACAGTAAAAGAAAGGCTTTTATACACTATTTGTGGAAGATTTTCTAAATAACAAAAAGCCTTTTATCTCGAGGTGATCTGTCTAAGAATCCTTGGAACGCCTCAAAGCGATCTTACAAGGGAACTGTTTTTGGACCATCTTTCAGATTTTGCTATAAATTTTTGCAGAATGACACTTTTTGATACTGGTAATCGATTCCGTGTAACTGCGAAAGCTTATAGTTTTCCAGATATTCTGTCTGAAAGTTCCCAAAAATGCACGGTATTGTGAAAAAACGCACTTTTGAGTACTTCGAGACAAAATATCTGGAAAACTAGAAGATTGCGCAGTTACCCAATATGCGGAATCGATTTCCAGTATTAAAAAGTGTCATTCTGCAAACTTATAGCAAAAGTAGTTTCAAGGACATCTGTGTGAGTACCATGATTCACAGTTTCATCATTTTCAAAAGATTTCAGCGGAACGGTGCGATGAGATGATCCTTCCACTGCCGCAAGCTTTCTCTACTTCCACCCACTTTCCTATTTTCCAAAAGATTTCCCCCCTTCGCGTAGGCGGTGCAAAAGAACAGCTGCCCTCCCGCTCGCGGCTTCTCAACAGAAAAAAGACTTGCCAGAGTTCAACAGACGCTGAGCATTCGAGCTGTCCGAGTGATATTGCTGCTGTTGTTGTTGTTGTTGATGGGCTTGCGACGGCTGAGAAAAAAAGATCCACTGTTTCAAACATTCCATTTCAATTGGAACAGATTCATTTTTTGATACCTCGTTTGCCGTCGTTGCAGTTGTTTCTAAAATACCCAAAACTCACATAGTTGGTGGAAGTGGTCGATGAGTACTGTCTCGACTCATTGTACGATTGCTGTCCTGGTCCAGAAGCCGGCTGAGACGTTGGGTAGCCGGTGGTGGAGTAGGTGTAGTTCTGTTGAATTATTAAGGTGTCCCGATTCAAAAAATACACGAATTGGCTATGGAAAGATATTCGGTTGATTCAAGATGAGCTTTTTTTACTTTAGATCTCATTTATTGCTCGGATAGTTTGAACTAACCATGTAAATCGAATTCTCACATTGTAGACTTGGCACTGCCACGTCGGCAGTGGTTTTTGTTCCGATTAAACAAGAAAAGGGAGAAAAACACGAATTGAATGGAAAATGGAAAAAATTAAATGAAATTGGCTATGAAATGTGCTTGAAACCGTGAAAATTATAGTTATGTAAGTTAGAGGTATCCACCGATTATGTGGATTACACTAGGTCTTTTCATACAGACTCTACATTTTCAGAGAGTATCTTCCAAGTTGTTGACGTGGCATCGCCACGTCAACTTGTCAAATTGATACGGTAACAAGAGACGTCGGATTATTCACAGGGAAAACTCACTTGCGTCGTGTTCATATTGTCCGCCTGCTGCTGCCACTGATGATGCTTGTGTTGTGCCTCGGCATGCCAAGCCGGAGGCACGCCAGGCGCCACCTGCAACACACACCGTCTGCGTCTCCGAGTGTTCACATGCTCTCTCTCGCCGAAGGCTCCAGAAGCCTGCCGGAGAGCACACTTCCTCCCTCCCCCCTAACATTGCTTATCATCTATCTCTTTTTTCTTTGTTTTCTTCTTCTTCTTCTTCCCCTCCTTCCCTACTTTCCTTCTCAAATCGTTTCCGTTCCGAACATTTCGCAATGGATCTTCCCACCCACCTTCTCGGAATACGGCCGACTCAGCCGTTGCTCCGTCTCGAAGGCGCGACGTTCCCATGCGAGACGACGTTGATCGACGTTCCGACGCCAGTTTGGCTCGGTGATGTACGTCTGGAAATTAGGGAAATTGAGGGAAGAGAGGAACGGGGAAATGGGATGAGAATGGGTGAGAGAAACTGAAAAACGATTGAATGCACCAAAAATAAGGGACGACGAACAAAATATTGAGTTTTCCACGAAACTCTACGAAATTTAGTGTTTCGCTGAAACCGGAATTTGTTTTGGAATTTTGACTCAACTTGATTTTATTTAAATAGATGCCAATTTTGCGATTCATTCAATTAAATATTCTCTTCGAAACAGGAACTTTTCTAGGCAAACTGATCTAATTTTCGAAAAAATTGAATGTTTCAACAAAAGTGTCTAAACTGCTCCCAGTTCATGTAGTGTTCTCTCTTGTCCACCATAAGTTCATCAGTTTCAAGGTCCCTAGACTCCCCGGAATCATCGATGGAATCTGAATGTCCTGTCATCGACGGTCTCTGACTCGATCAGTCTGATAAGATGAGCTCTTTTTTGATCAGCTTATCAAATGATTCGTAACTGAGATGTACTGATCCGTCGTCCTATTTGAACAGTTAGAAACAGTCGATTCTTGTTCAGAACATGAATCACTGTAGTGTATCAAAGTCAAAGGAATCTGGCGGTGATTTCACTGTTTCAGATGTTTCAGATTAAACTTAGCGATGGATTCTAAAAACGCTAGTCCTTAGTTTTCAAATTCCCTTTAATATAGCGTAATGGCAGATCGTGGAAGGAATCGGGTCTCGCCACGAAAAGATTGAACTTTTTTGAAAATCGACATGCGCCTTTGAACGGTAGAAAATGGCTCAAAGCATAAAATCCACAGTACTTTGTTCAAAGTTTCCAAGAAATACATAATACAAAGACGTCCTATGACCTTACTTACCAATGGACACAAACTGGCCATCACAAAATGATATGTGTACTATGAAACTGCAACAAATTGACATAGGTTGCACCTAATCTGGTTTTAGATAGGACTCGAGAGAGATCTGTCCAACTATTAGGTGTTAGTGAATGGTTCTACATGTCTATTTACACTCGTCTAAGTGATCTACTCCTCACACAGTTAGCACTCGTATATCACCGCGGGAAGGCACCTCATATCTCTGCAGACGGGGATCAACTCTTCCGCGCCACGCCTCATGCTTCTGCTCGGAATGGCCTGCCCAGTAGGGCGACTGCTCTCGCCTCGGTGCTCGCAGCGCCTCGTCGTTGAGCAGCGTCCGAATGTTCACCTTCATCCCTGTCTCTCATTCTAATCAACAGTGCCTCTTACCTCCTTATCAGTCTCCGATTGCTGAACATTCCAAACGTCGCGCTGCTCGGGCGGAGCCGAAGAGCGCGGAACAGAAGCCGAACGAGCCAGCGACTTGTTGGCGGAGAGCGAGTAGACGACGGGTTTCGGGGCTTCCGCGTAGCGCTGCGTCGAGTGATGATCGTGAAGGAAGCCTTGCGGAGGGCCGAAAGAGGTGCCGAACTGACTCTGGTCAATGTGACGGACCTCGTGACGGATCTTCTGGTTGGAGAGCGTGTCACCGACGAGAAGGTTCGCATCCACCTGGAATGTCATGGAATGGAATGGAATGGTTCAAAGCAGAATTGAGTTGTGGTTTGTGAAAAATAGGATGAACTGACGCTGAAACTGAAAAATAGTTGTACTGTTTCAGATAGTCTACAAACGTTTCATATAACTTGTTGGTTCAATAATCGTAGAACGTCCTCGTTTTTCAAGAAACCCAGAGATTGAGTTGTTTCTGTTTCAAAGTGAGCACTAATCTGAGGTTTGCTTTAACTAGTAATGGGACGTGGTTTTCAACTCCCACTGTCAAAAACACCTTCGACTCACCCCTTCGAGATTCGGAGCGATCGCCACGTTGCACGGATCGTGCGGATCGGCAGTGTACTTTGGACGGAGTCTCGGCGGATCCGGTCCGTGTCCGCGGTAGTTCGAGTCGCCGGAGACGTGTCCCCGATAGAAGTCCGTTCCGCCCAACTCGTAGCCGGGCGGCAGTTTCGCAGCCTGTGGCTTTCGCGCCGGCTCCTCGTAATACTGGTAGTCGGTGCCGTGGTCGACGTGGATGCCTTGCGTGTAGTCGAGACCGCCCAACTCGTAGCCGCGGTTCGAGAGTTCTCGACCAGCCGAGTGGCTTCTCGCGTACCGCGGAAGCGTGTTGCTCGCCTCCCAGTAGGATCTTCCGAACGGCTCGTTCACACTGTGAGTGAACACTTTGCTCTTGTCGGCGTGCTCGCGCGCATTCTCATAATGCACCGGGTGGTTGGACGGCGCCGGAGACGACGCCGGCCGGTACGAGTGTCCCGGATCGGCGGGCGTCTTGCTCCTCGCCCGCTCGCTCTTCTCTCTCGCAGTGCGCGCCCAAACGGGCTCCGACTGGTGCGGAACTCGCGGAGCCTCGGCTTGGGCGACTTTTTCGAAGAAGTTTTCGCCAAAGTTCTCTCGTTCGCCTTCCTGAAATGGTAGGGGTAGATCAGAAAGAGATGGGAAGGTACCTTCAAGTACTTTAGAGTCGCACTCTTCGAGGGATCGAAATGTTTGTCCTGGGCGGGCAAATCTTGCGGTGCATTCTCGCCGATTTGCTGCTGGAATTGCTCGACAGCTGCCTCTCTGGAAGAACGGGAAAAGTGTTGGAGAACGAGTAAGCAAAAGTGAGGATATCCAAAACGGTTGGGAATATAAGGCACTGGTGAAACAGTGATCATGGAAGCTCCTAGAACACTGGGGGACTGCTACAGTCGCCTAGATTTAGTAAAACATCAGCCAGAAAATGGGGAACGTTGTTTGACCAAACTCTTATCAGTAAAAGAAGTGCCCCCCTGGAAACTGTTCAGATGTTTTGACGGGCCGAATAAGGATTCCGTGACAGTTCCAGGTTATTTTGCAGCGGTGAAACTGTAAAGTCAAGGAAACCTTTGGATTGTTGTTCAATGTTTCAGGTAAAAAAGTGGCCAGAGAACTTGGAAAAGTGGTCGATAACCAACTAAACATCATCAAAAGTTCAATGTTTCAGAAGGATTTCAAGAACAGAGACTCCCGATCCACGTCAATGGACCATGGTTGAAAGTAACCAATTTCCGTTTCAACTTCTCTTTGAAACATCCAGCGACTTTTGGTTGTCATTTTTGAAGAGGTTCCCGATAATTACTCACTTGGAATACAATCCCATCGGCGAGTTGTACTGAAGATGCACAGTTTGCGGCATTTCCGGTTGTTCTGGAATCGAGACGTCCTCGTCTTCCTCTTCTTCAAAAGACGACCAGAAAGAGAGCGGAACTACCTGAAGAGGGTACGAATCAGTGAGAGCAGGTCAAAAAACGGGAGGAGGAGGGGGGAAAGTTGAAAGTCGTCGGTGGGGGGAGGGGGAGCCTAGTGATTTTTGTGTGTGGGAAGCAGAAGAAGCGACGAGAGGGAGGGAGTGTTAACGTATCAACTCATTCTCTGGCAGGATATGTGGCGCCTGGCCGGGAGCCGACGAGAGAGCACGGCGATCGGCGAGACGAAGACCGATGCATGCCGTCTTACACAAAGAGGAGGAGGAGGCAGGATGCTCTCAGAAGACAACAAGAGGGAAAAAACGAGGGAAAGATCCCTCTCTTCGCTCATTAATTGATGAGGGGAGAACGGAATGGCTCACCCGCGGACACTTGATGCGTTGGTGGAGTTTCGGTCCCCCGGGGGTCGGACGGGAGTAGGAGAAGGGCATCGAGCCGATCGAAGAAGACGTGTTCTGGATGTCGTCGATGCTCGATTGGGGCAGAGAGAAGAGCGGCGCGATTGCCGGAGGGACGCTTATCCCTCCGACTTGCGTCATCTTCTGTAATGAAATATGAATGAGATCGTTAATGTTTTTGGATGTGAAGAGAGAACGAATATCACTTTACGGTAGCAGTAAAGTCTTATAAAACGTGTGGAGTCACAAAATGGTTCTTCAGGCTCTTCGCGGATGTGTTATGATTTCTGGGGGGGGGGGGGCTCTGCGAAACACTGCTAAAGTGTTATAAGCTCAATTTAAGATTGGTATTAGAGAATAATGATTGCAGACTGAGAACTTTTTTGGAACAAAAACACATTTATTCTCCAATCAATTTTCAAATGTGAATCCAAAACTTCACTGTTTCAATCACTGTTTAATAGTTACTGGATGCTCCTCAACTTTTATTAGAAATCCGAACTGATGTTTTTTTGGAACTTCCGAAAGTGAACACAAGAAAAGGAATGACCAGGGTTTTAAGAATTAGGGTTTCACTGTCAGATCCAATGTTGTTTCAGGGTCCGAGTATTAGTACATACTTTGGATACTTTGGAGGTTTCATGACATTGTATCATTCAGACCTCGAGAGCAAAGGAAACAGGAAGGAAACATACATTGAATAAAGTATTAGTACTAGAGAATTCGAACACTGATAAAGGAATGTTCTGAAACAGAAAATCATAGATTAAAGTTCGCCCCACTGAGGTTCGCACATAATCCACCCATATCAAATGTGATTTATTTGCCTGACAGGTCCAAGACGGTCGCTGCAGAGCCAGTGGCAGTGATTGTGAATTCTCAGAAATTCAAAACTGATTTTCCTGTTTCAACGATCATACAACAATCATACGATGTATACTTCTTCAATATTCATTGATCGACAGTGCTAACCGAAATGAATCATTGGCTCGGCAAATCAAAAACCCAACAATTCCTGCACTGTTTCACTTTCCCCTCACAAGATCGCTTCCTAAACTACTGCGTTACACTTTGATCGCTTATCTCCTTCATCTTTTTTCCAGCCCTGCAGCTGATTGCAGTGATCTAGACACTTGGTAATATGAGCCGTCCCATTTCACACTCTAACAAACAACACGATTTTGAGTGAGTGAGTGAGGGGGAGAAGGGAAACTAAAAATATGAAGGGAGGGAATCAGTGGGGGGAGGGAAAGAACAGGGGTGATGCCAAAACGGATTCCATCAAAAAGGAATGACTAGGAGGGGAAGCTGAAAAAGGGTTGAACTCCAAAATTACGTTGTATTAGATACAGCGACGCGTGGGAGGAATCGGGTCTCGCCACGAGAACATAAAATTTTTCGAAAATCGACATGCGCCTTCAAAGAAACTACGGTAGACCGTACCTCAAAGTTAAAAGGTGCATGTCGATTTTCGAAAAATTTCACGTTCCCGTGGCGAGACCCGATTCCTTCCACGCGTCGCTGTCGCGCCACTTCGATGGAAATATTATATTTTTCTCCAACAATGGCAGTGTGGAAGAGCTAGGAGATTTCTAGGCCAGCAGCGGTTTCTAGGCCCCGCGGGTTACTGTAAAAAAATTTCGAAATTTCAACTGACCAGGAAAAATCGATTTCGTCCGATTTTCCAGAAATTTTTTGTGCTAAAATTTTTTTATTGCTTCTATTGATTTTTCGTCCAAAAATCCGCACGAAAAAAATTTCGGAAACCCTATGTTCAGAACAAGGGTTACGGTAACAAAACCTTGCGCTGTGTCGTTCGTTTCGAGACCGGCGTCTCGCCCACTCGCGCTTTTCTTCGTCCTCACTGCCACTTTGCGAGAAAAATATAATATATAATCAATTACGTTGTATTGTCAAATGAGACAACAAGCGGAATTTACAAATTACTTGATACGGTAATTTTTTTCAAACATTCTCATAGTTCCCCCAGTTCGACACATGAAATGGGAACACATGAACTGTGGAGTATCCAGGAGTTAACCAGGAAGATCCACTGGACAGATGCAAACTCGAAAACTTTTCACTCAACGTTTGACAGTTTCCGGGTTTGTCCAAAATCGAAATGTTACAGTCATTACAGCATCTCGACTATTCAAACATTATTATTCAAACAACTTTGAAACAGAAAATCTCCGATAATCACCTAGAATACAATCGAGCTAACTCTCTCATCTCGACATTAACCAATTCTCTTTTTTCGGTAAACCCCGAAAGAATTAGGTATCTGTTTCAAGGTGAACACTTATTGAGAGTTCCTGCTTGTTAAGTTAATAAGTTCGGATACCTCACGTTCTTTCATCTCTAACCATTCTCAGATCTAGCCTCATTTAGTTACTTTTAAGAAATGCCACTACGGGTCTAGAAGTCAGCTTATCAGATATCAGTGGTCAGCCAGAACATGTGAGGGCTTTCAAAATTACACACACACACAATGATCTCTGTTTCAAAAACGTTGAAAGTCCGATGGAACAGATATGATATGTAGTAGTCGTGAGATTATGATATCGTTTGTAACCTCCATGATTCTAGAAACATGTAAGAAGAAGGATCACCATCAACTCGTCGAATCGAACACATAGACGCGGTGAATCGGGGAATCACAACTTGTGGGTCAATACTTTGAGAAAAAAGTGACTGGACTCTGTGAAAGATGACGATTCAACATGTGGAAATAAGAAAAAGCCGAACCGATCTGACCCTGTAAAGACAGTTTTCTTGAAAGCAATACTGTTTCAGGGTGAAGACAAATAACAAGTAGGTGCCAGTTGGAAGATGCTCCCTTTGGAATCCCAAAGAAAAGAATCAGTGTTATCAGGGATAAAGAGCGAAACATGTTGCTCTCTCTCTCTCTCTGTGAGAGAAGTGATATCCGTAAAAACGAACTCTCTCCCTCTTTCCCTCATCCTCCTTCTCTTCGGTTCATTTACAACAGAATGTTGTATCCGTCCGCCGTTTTTCACAAACTTGACCGCTGCACCACTGCTCTGCGTCTCCTCCCTCCCTCTGAGCACTCTCTCTCTTTGATATTTGTGTGATATTCCATTGGTCCCCCTCTCCTCTAAAAACAGGTGCAAGAGTCACGTAGTGATGCTCCCGGAGGGGGGACCGAAGGGGGAAATCCCCATGAGAAACTGTGCAATTCGGAGAGAGGAATGTTTATAAACATGGAACCACTAATCCGAAAAAGGCTCCCGGAGGCGATGAAAAATGGAAATTTCCCCCTCTGCTGACGACACAAAATGCCTTTTCGCCGCCTTCATCATAATTATTTTCGCCTGCAGATGGGAAGGACGAGACGGCCTCTTCTTCTTCATCATTCTTCGTTTCGTTTTCATATTTTCCATCAATTCTTTATTATGCCACTCTCATCTCCAAATTCTTCGTCTTCGACCCCTCGTGGTTTTTTTATCATTGGAATATGGAACAAAGGCGGAAGTAAAATGGAAAAACGAGGCGGCGCTTTCTGAGCTATTCAAGTGGGCTCTTTGCCCTTTTTCTCGGCGAGTTCTGAACGGCATTTCTCGCACAAAGTGATTAGAAATCGTTGAAACTGTGATTTTCTGTTCCATCGCTATCATTTTCTCTTTTTGAATTACCCATTTTGATACTGCTTTGATTTTTTTTCTATCAGAAATATCGCTGGAGCATAGTATGGAATTCCGAAATTTGCATTTTTTGGACCAAGTTTTTCCCCTGTTTCGCAATTTCTTTGAGAAACAGTAGTAAAGAACCTCTTTTAATCTAGGTTATCTCAAAGGGAAGGTAATTTTACCCCAAAGGTTTCCGAAAGTTTTGCAACTTGGCAAGAGTATAGAAGAGCTCATTCTAGCCTCCACTTTTGCGGAATTCTGGAGATATTCCATTTTTAAGACAATTTTCCCAATTCCAGTTGATTTGCGAGTCAAAACTCCATTCCAATTCTTCATTTCACGCGATTTTCCTTATAGCCGAAATGCAGCAAGTATGAAACAGCAATTTCATTGTTCCCTGTGAGAACGGCATGTATTTTTAATAGAGTCTCTTCTCCGGCGGATAACCTTACCTTTCCTTGGCAACTGATCCTACCAATGAACAACAGAGCGCATTTGCTCACTTTCCAGCTTCCAGCACATTTAAATACGCATTCAAAACTTAAAGCATTCCGCCGAAATCACTCTGATAAAATGAAAACTTTGAAACTGTGAATGCATCTTCGCCGTTTCATTTGTTGTGAATATTTAAAACTGGATTGGCTACACTCGATATTCTTTCTGATTTTCGCGTAGTTTCGATATCTAGCTTCTTCTGGATAAACATGAGAGATTATGAACTGCTGTGGTTTTTATCAGAATGGTAGATCTTCTAATTGTGACACCATCTAACGGCCCTCCTAAGTTCCCAATCGCCTCTTGTTTCGTCAGTTCTTCATCGTTTACACTGACAAGTGATAAGGAAAACTGTAAAAGTATATTCAAAGAATCGCTAGTGTCTGTACACCTCCACAATTCATGATTTCTGAGAAACTGTAATGTGGACATTATATTTATATGCAGTTTCAAAAGTAACCATAACATGATGCCCACATTTTGCCAATATTTTAGAGATTGATGAACGTCATATCCAGTCATAAAAAAAAATGATATTTTCCATTCAGTCAGAGCCAGGAAAAACAGAGACGTCAGTTCAAAAGAAGCAAGCAAACACGTAATTTTGGAGTATCGTTGCGGAAACTGTGAAAACTATCGCGTGGAAATGAGGACATCTAACCAATTGGGGTCACTCAACAACTGAAACTCTGAAACTGAAACTGCAGAAGGTGGTTCTATTCAAGAATCCTGTTTCAAATGGTCGTCAAGAAAAGTTGATATTATTCGGAGACCAATACCTTGTCAGAATTACGATCGGATTTAGATCATGATTAGGACTACAAGTTCGTTGTTGACACCCATTTGATAACTCTTATCAATCTCGAGATATAATGAATCTCCGGCAGAGCTCTCCTCGGTTGTGGGGCCATTATGTTGGCATCCGATAGTAGATCGAAACATCAAGCACCATTTTTTATATTTTGTGACTACTGGTTCGTTTCCATGTCATCCAAAGTAGAGAGAGAGCATCTCGCCCGTTCCTAGTTACGCACATCTCCCACGGCGACCGAAAAAGAGACGCTTACTTTGAGAATTGAGTCGTTTTTTGTGTGCTTCTTTCATTCCACCAACTTGTTGACTACTTACAGAAAAAGAGGATAGAAAATTTATTTTCTGTTTCTTGAAATTCTGTTAATCGTTGCCTGTGACCAATCACATTGTTCCAAGCTTATATTATCCTTGTATCTCAAAATCGAAGTTCACAACAAACAATTTCAAACGCGTGCCTACGATATCTCGCAACGAAAAAATTTGTAGGCGGTGATACGGTAGTCGCCGGTAAAAAAACACAAAAAGTCTATTTCTCGTGAAAAACAGTTGAAACACCGCTGAAATTGAGGAAGTCGAGTAGAAAAAGACGAAGTTAATTGTTGCGCAACTACCGTATCGCCACTTTAAAGGCGCAGCACGTTTCGGTGCTGACAAATTTTTCCTTTGCGAGATATCGTGGGCGCGCGTTTGAAATGTTTAGGTGTCACATCTAGAGAACGAGTTAATCAGAGTTAGTCATAGGGACGAGAGGTTTTGGGTTTACGTTGGGAGAATTCAGCGGTGAAGAGATATTATAATCCCAAAAACCAAAAATGTACATTACTGTTTCAAGGTTCCCTAATCTGTGGGGATATAATTTCTAATGTATGCAGTGCATTCGGCCCTGGTCTACGGAACTCATCCTGTCTGCGGTAAACTATTCCATCGAGTTCTCATCTACTGAAAGTGGAACTTCATCTTACAGCTAGACTTACAGCTGATTGGGAACATGAGCCAATCTCTTCTTTAGACTACGTAGATTTCGTTATGGGACGTTAAAAGTACCGGGAGTCGCTTTTCTGGGTCGACCTGGTGGCGTTCAAAGTGCGCGTTTCGTCGTCCAGATTTTCAAGATTTCCGCTGTCGACAGTAATCCTCGGAAATTCAAAAATGTACTGAGTCTGCAATTACGCGCAAAACATGTTTCAACATAGACACCGTTCTCTGCAGACTTAGTACATTTTGGAATTTCTTAGGATTACTGTCGACAGCGAAAATCTGGAAAATCTGGACGACGAAACGCGCACTTTGAACGCCACCAGGAAATCGATTCATAGGCACTTTTAACGTCCCCTTATAAATGGTTCTGAACAGATCAGTTATAGTTGCTAGTTCAAACGAGCCTCCAAGAACACATCGATCGATTAAAAATCAATCAAAAGTCATCAGAACGATGCAGATGCTCACAAATGGACAATGTTTCCCATGGTTAAAATGCTGTTTCACATCCCTCATTTGTGCAGTATCAAAAGTGATTTCCTGTTGAGTTCCATGATGACCCGTTTAAAATCGGGAGGTTATGAAGTCAAGTTCTGTTCAGAATCCGCATCATTCGCATCGAGAACTTAGACCTGCATGAGCTGCTCAATCCGAACAAACGCGGTCCCGAATAATGGTATTATGCATTCTTTGCGCGTGTAGATCCCGTTGAGAATGTCTCTAACTGTCTGCGTCTCCAAAGTTTTCGCACTGTCTCGCTCTTTCGTTGCAGGACCCGTGCCAACACTCGGCAGCTACAAAGTCCACGATCGCGGCGAATGTATAATAGTTGAAATCCTAAAACATTTCATACAAGCGAAGCTGTGTTGGGTCCCGCACGGAAGAAGTATATTTGAAGCGGAAATCTGTTGTCGAAACGTTTTTATGAATACCAGATGATCTTCTCTATTTTGAATCTCGATTGTCGGATTACTGTATATTTCAAGAAATCCCGGAATATCCGCGGGATACTACTGGGAATCCCGGCTGATACTTTTCACCTGAGTAGGTATTCAGCGCGTTCTCCGTTATTCCGGATTCGAAAATTTCCGATTTTAACGTCCCCTTATAAATGGTTCTGAACAGATCAGTTATAGTTGCTAGTTCAAACGAGCCTCCAAGAACACATCGATCGATTAAAAATCAATCAAAAGTCATCAGAACGATGCAGATGCTCACAAATGGACAATGTTTCCCATGGTTAAAATGCTGTTTCACATCCCTCATTTGTGCAGTATCAAAAGTGATTTCCTGTTGAGTTCCATGATGACCCGTTTAAAATCGGGAGGTTATGAAGTCAAGTTCTGTTCAGAATCCGCATCATTCGCATCGAGAACTTAGACCTGCATGAGCTGCTCAATCCGAACAAACGCGGTCCCGAATAATGGTATTATGCATTCTTTGCGCGTGTAGATCCCGTTGAGAATGTCTCTAACTGTCTGCGTCTCCAAAGTTTTCGCACTGTCTCGCTCTTTCGTTGCAGGACCCGTGCCAACACTCGGCAGCTACAAAGTCCACGATCGCGGCGAATGTATAATAGTTGAAATCCTAAAACATTTCATACAAGCGAAGCTGTGTTGGGTCCCGCACGGAAGAAGTATATTTGAAGCGGAAATCTGTTGTCGAAACGTTTTTATGAATACCAGATGATCTTCTCTATTTTGAATCTCGATTGTCGGATTACTGTATATTTCAAGAAATCCCGGAATATCCGCGGGATACTACTGGGAATCCCGGCTGATACTTTTCACCTGAGTAGGTATTCAGCGCGTTCTCCGTTATTCCGGATTCGAAAATTTCCGATTTTAACGTCCCCTTATAAATGGTTCTGAACAGATCAGTTATAGTTGCTAGTTCAAACGAGCCTCCAAGAACACATCGATCGATTAAAAATCAATCAAAAGTCATCAGAACGATGCAGATGCTCACAAATGGACAATGTTTCCCATGGTTAAAATGCTGTTTCACATCCCTCATTTGTGCAGTATCAAAAGTGATTTCCTGTTGAGTTCCATGATGACCCGTTTAAAATCGGGAGGTTATGAAGTCAAGTTCTGTTCAGAATCCGCATTTTTTTCCGGATACCAAGATTGCAGAGAACTCATAGTACTCGATCACAAGGGAAAATAATCAAAATAAGCAATATAATCCAGGCACGCCACCGAAATCCCATAAAAATGCACTCATTCCCTCTATCCCGGCTCTCAATCTGATTTTGACATTTTCCCCCCATTTCCCCCCGCTTTTGCTCATTTTCTTTGTCTCCGTTTGTCGTATTTCCTGGTTTCCCCACTAGTTAAACTTCTTCTTTCCACGAAACAGTTGGTGTTTTTAAAATAACGGAAAAGTTGTCAAAACGAACACACTTAGAACATGGGGAACATGAAGAGAGAGAGAATAAATAAAATAAAAATGAAAAGTGAGAGAGATAATAAAATTTAGTGGGCAATAGAGGGAAAGAACCCCTCTTTCTCGTTCTACTCACCAAAGTATACTCTCATATTTTTTTCTTTTCCGCTGCTTCTTGTCGTTCACAGAACGAGGAGCATGTTCTCCACTTGGAGCAGGCTCTCCAGATTAGCTTTCTTTGAAACAGACCGTCTAATAATCCATCTGGACGCTTGTTCATATTTGATGGGTTTTGACCTTTCCGGAAATGATCTTCTGTTTCAAAGTATACTCAAAGTCTATCACTTTTGAAAATTTTTGATCTCATTTCTTTTATCTGGTTTCAATTTTTATCAGTTTATGAAATGTACAAGTTTAGCCACGTTATCTCAATTCCTACAGTTTTACAATTTTCGGATTTTTGGATGATTGAAATGTCTTCTGGATTCTGGATCTATAGTGATTCGTAGGCAACTTCACCTGTCCACTGCACTTCTTCTCACACTTCTCTAGCCTTCCGATCTATCATAATTGGTGGAAGAATAGGAATTCACAGTTTCAAGTTCTCCTCTTTCAAGTTCTACTTTGTTAGTTTGTTGGTCATTTCTATTATGTCTCACAATCCCATCTGCAGTTTCTCTTCCACTCTTCTCAAGAATCCGATCGGAAATTCTATTTCTAGACCATTTTTTCTTCATTCTGTAGTGAACTGCGCTCTATTGGACACATCAGAGACAGGGGTAGAATTGATGACTAGATGGTGGATTTTGAACGAATTATTCAAATAGACAATGTACTGTTCCACTGGTTCCAGAAAGAAGAGCTTGAAATCCCCACAACATTACCGTTGAAAAACGCTTTACTGTTTCGATTATCCCATGAATTCTCCAAGATCGCCACTCATAACGTTCGTAGTTCCGCTATTTTCTTCATTGCCCAGATTTCTTCATTTCTTCAGAAGAAATCTGGACAATGAAACAATAGCGGAACTACCCCTTTATCTCCAGATCAATTTCTCTCTTCTCCATTGTTCACAAACATCTGCTCAAAGTGCTCTTTCAGATGTCTTCCGATCCCAGACACACATTTCTCTACGTGAACCCGAACAACGAAGCGATCAGACTACTCGATATTGGTGAGTGGTTTCTGTTTCACAGAATTAGAGGCCCCTAGGGGGAACAAAACAGTTAGATCTTATTACAAAAAATCACCGCGGCGTCTCATCTCAGTCAGTATGTAAAAAGTGATTTCAAGAAACTTTGAAACACAAAAAAAAGAATTCACTGTTCTCAAAATATGCATCGACAGCTACCAAGATTCACAATTGTTAGTCTCTTTCTGAACTCCTCCAGTGGGAAAATTTGATACTTGTGCAACTTATCATTATGGGACATTTCCACACACGAAGTTATCAATGATTGATTATCGACTCTTGATACACCTTCAAGAAAGAACTGACAAACTTCATAAACCACTAGTTCATGTATCTATCGGAATTCAGAAACAGTAAAGTTGCGTTTCTGTTTCTGGACCACTTCTTGTAAGAGCGAGCGTCGAAAACGTGTTTCGCCTATCATTCTCACCCGAGAAACCATCCCTTTTCAATTGGTGCTCTACTGAGATTCTGACGGTGACGGGCATACCGTTCTGTTCTTCCTGCCGATTTATCGAATACAATCAAAATGTCTGCTATTAAATAGTAGCAGCGCACGTTCTAACCGATGTGGTTTCCTATTAAAATTTGGAAACTTGTAGATCATAACTAGGACTACAAGTTTTCTGTTGACAGCTTTTTGATATCTCTTATCAATCTCGAGATATGACGATTATCCGTCAGAGCTCTCTTCGGTTGGGGGCCATTTCGATGGAATCCGATAGTAGATTGTATTGGGAAAATGAACAGATTCCAGTGCAAACTGGAAACTTTGACAAGTCATATCTCCAGAATTCCGCAAAAGTGGAGACTAGAATTTCACGAGTGCATTCAGAATAGACCCTTCTATACCCTTGCCAAGTTGCAAAACATTCTGAAACCTAGTGTGAAACGTTCTCTGAAAACTATTCCATTCTCGTCCCATTGTTTAGACCCTGGCAAAAAGATCGGTTTTATGACCAGAAAAATGCAAGAAGAAAATCGGTTCTTTTCGTAGTACAAAGGAAGATGAATCTGTTTCCACACAGCTACAGTAATCCAACGTTGCGAATTACTCTAATGTTATCAGTAGTTGCTTCAAGAACCGTTCCAAGAACGCAATGGTTCAAAAAGAGAACTAACTAAAAATTGAGTTCCACGACACTTCGCCACCTTACATTTCGACACCGTCCGTCAATGTGACCCTTTTCCGTTTAATTTGCGGAATTACCAGTGTTAAAAACGCTGTTTCACGTGTCGATCTTTCTGGTCACGAAGTGTCGCGAAGCCAATGAAGATACCTTTGTTCTATACATAAAGTTTCTGAAAGGGAGAAAAAATGTTCACTGTTTGCAAATTTGCACTTTTCAGTCGATTCAGAGAACTTTCAATAGTTTTCGTTATCGTTATCATAACCAGACCTAGCTGCACCGTTTTCCTTGCACTCTGCTACAGTAATCCGTATAATTCTGCTCCCTGAACATTGGAAACTTTGTGTGAAACCTTCCAACACCTCCTGCTCTTTATCCCCTCTCAATCTCCTCAATTGACACCCCTTGAGAGTCCTCCTCCCGTGTTCCCCCCTTCCCAACGACGACGTCTTCTGAACTAGAGAGACAGAGAGAAACGACTTCTCTTTGTCGGCTCCTCGTCAAATTCCCCCCCTTCGGTTTTTTCTTTATGTTTTCCATGGAATTTACTGCTCTTTTTCTATTTCTCTCTCTCTCTCTTGAAGCTGACTGAAGAGCAAGTGCCTGTGCTTTGCTCTTTTTCGCTCTTTCTTGTGAAAAATGAAAAGAAAATTGCTTCAAGGTTTTCTCCTATTGTTTTCCAACCTTCGTCCCCAGTTAGAACGGAAATTAGGAACCAGCTGAGCGGGAGGGGAAAAGAAGGTGTAATTGGCCAGGGGAGGAAGGTAATGAGCACGCTTTCCGACGGCTGGAACCTCACTCTCGTTCTTATTGCCTATTTCACGCTTCCTTACGTACCAGTAAGTTACTGTCATCTGTGCCTATCTTTCCGATAATCGAGAAACAGCAAAACTGTACTCCGATAGAAAATAGAGAAAGAGAGAGAGAGAAAGATAAAAAGAACACTCGTTGAATTGTTTTCAGTTTTTGTCGGTTTCAGGCTTCTCTGTTTTCCGGATTCACTTGCGGAAACTTCAATTTCATCATAATCTTTCGGGTTTTGGCGATTTTTGGGCATTCCGCAATCCGGAATTCACTCCGAATAGCTTCCGGTTTTCAGGAGTTCTAATTTTGTCCAAATCTGGTGTCAGACTCGGTTGCCTAGTGAAAGCACCGGAAATTCCGGTCCGGATTGATCTTCTCTATCGGATTCTCGGGAGTCTGGAAACGAATATCCGGAATATCCGGAATATCAATCCCTTCGGATTATTCCTGTTTCATTTCGATCATTTTAGTACAACCCGAATGTTTCAAACTTGTTCAAACTCTAATCTGAGCAAGTTCACCTTCTCCTTTCCTATCAGATTTCTTCATTCCTTAGCAAGATTAGTTGATCAGTAAGCACTTGACCATTGTCTGAAACAGTATTCCTCTCCAAT